>SJYC01085750.1:0-38326 GCA_006408675.1 Madoqua kirkii | reverse complement strand
GGGGGGGCGGGAGGGGCGGGCGGGGGACGTACAGTAGAGATTCTAGCTCAGCTGTGCCGTGGGAACCCAGCCTGTCTGTTACTCCTGGTCTCTTCTGATGGGAGGTAGGGAGGGCAGCGAAGAAGGCAATGGCACCCCACTCCAGTACTCTTGCTTACGGAACCCATGGATGGAGGAGCCTGGTAGGCTACAGTCCATGGCGTCGCTAAGAGTCGGATACGACTGAGGGACTTCACTTTCACTTTTCATTCTCATGCATTGGAGAAGGAAATAGCAACCCACTCCAGTATTCTTGTCTGGAGACTCCCATGGTACAGTCCATGGGGTCGCACAGTCGGACACGACTGACGCGACTTAGCAGCAGCAGCAGGCAGGGCGGCAGGATCCCGCGCCTGGAATGAGAGCGCTTAGAAAAAGCCGCCTAGTTAGCGCGGGACAAGCCCCGCCTTACTGGGGGAGCGGGGGGGATGACTCGCGGCTTCTTTCCTGCTGTCGTGCGACTGCAGCCGCGGACTTGGACTTCAGAGGAGGTACAGGGCTCTGGCTTCTTGCCTCTTGCATTTGTTCCGCATGTCGTGGCGGGGCCTGGCGGGAAGGCGATGTCCGTGTCCTTTCTCGGGTTTCCTTCGTGACCTTTGCAGGCAACAGATGGGCCATGAGGGATGGAGAAGAAAAAAAAAATCCACTCAGTTATCTATGCTTCGGAAGTTGATTGAGAGACTCTAAAGCTGGTTTCAGGATGGGGTGGGGTGCCGAGCGACAAAATGGGAGGGTAACCGAATTCAGCTGTTTGGGTGACTGCTTCCCCGGGCTCTGTCCTCCATGGAGAGGAACAGAAGTCCCTCCCGCCCTTCCCTTTCCTGCAAGTGAGAGATGAGAGACACTTCCTGAAGGCAAGGGGACCAGATGAGCCCTGGGCCTTCTTCCAGCTCGGGGTACTCTGGCACTCACTGGCTGACTGGGGATGTGTGGCCAGGCTGGGCCATACGGGAAACTAACTCGTTACGGTGTTATGATGATCACCTTGATGATCCAACGATGGAAAAATGGAGCCTGCCAGTAAATTCACCTCCAGATTTGGGGTTCCTGGGACTCATTTGTTTTTCCTCTGCTTCCTCATCTGGAGCCACCTTTAAGGACCCATAGAAGCTGAGCTGACCCAGCCTTCTCTACGTCTCCAGAATACCTCCTCAGTGCTAATATTCCTCTTAGGAGGCCTCCTAATTTTCCGATGGAGCAGTCCTGCTAGAGTTCCTCTGTTCAGCAACAGGAAAAAATGGCAGAGAAAGGGAGAAGATGGAAAATGAAAAACCCACGTTTTTTATGTAAGAATTTAGTTACAAAAGCAATGAAAGAAGAAATTGAAAATAAGAATTCACAAGAGCTCTCTGGATTATCTGTATGGGCTCTGTTCCCGTTTAAGCACTGAAAATGCAGTTCACTGTCTGTGGCCTTTTGCCCCGTACTCTGGGCAGTTTGGCGAATAACAAATGCTATCTGGCTCCCTGCACAGTTGCAAAACAAGTTAGGAAAATGAGAACATTCTATGAGAGCTGGAAAGAGTTTTCCAAACACAAATCCTCAGTTCCTCGCTCTGTGACAGCAATTGACATCTAGAGCCCAAGAACTGGCTCTCCATCGCAAGGGATTCTCCTTGTTGAAGTCTGGTTTTCACTGTACAGCTGGATCCAGAAACATATGCTGTGTCTTCCTGTGGGCTCGGAAGCATAAATGTTTCTGTATTCCCAGCACCTAGCACAGCACCAGGCACCAAGTGTACACTCAGTACATACTGACTGGACAAAGGAGCGATGAGGCTAATGTTTTGGGTGCAGAATTGCAATCATGAAATTAAAAGACTCTTGCTCCTTGGAAGAAAAGTTATGACAAACAGTGTATTACAAAGCAGAGACATTACTTTGCCAACAAAGGTCCATATAGTCAAAGCTATGGTTTTTCCAGTAGTCATGTTACAGATGTGAGAGTTGGACCATAAGGAAGGCTGACCACTGAAGGACAGATGCTTTTGAATTGTGGTGCTGGAGAAGACTCTACAGAGTCCCTTGGAGTGCAAGGAGATCAAACCAGTCCACCCTAAAGGAAATCAACCCTGAATATTTGTTGGAAGGACTGATGCTGAAGCTGAATCTCCAGTACTTTTGCCACCAGATGCAATGAGCTGACTCATTGGAAAAGACTCTGATGCTGGGAAAGATTGAAGGCAGGAGAAGGAGATGACAGAGGATGAGATGGTTGGATGGCATCATCAACTCGATGGGCATGAGTTTGAGCAACTCATGCTTCAGGAGAGGGTGATGAACAAGGAAGCCTGGCATGCTGCAGTCCTTGGGGTTGCAAAGGGTCGAACCTGAGTTACTGACTGAACAGAACAAATCAGAAATGGCTTCAGGAGCCCAGACACAAGCTAGGGTGGTGGTTACTGGTGAAGGATTTGTAATCTGTCCTCAGTAGAGTCCCATCCATTTGTCTTTGTCTTCAGCCTTTCAGGTGTCAGTCAGATGAGACACATTACATAGGCTCCCGGTGCAACCTGAGCTTTCTTTCGCATAGGGGATCGAACACATGTCTCTTATGTCTCCTGCACTGGGAGGTGGGTTCTTTATGACTAGCACCACCTGGGAAGCCATATGTGACCTTAACCAAGCAATGACCTTTCTCTGAGCCTCAATTTTCTCATCTGTAAAATGAGGCATAAACAACGTCTACAGCAGAGGATTAGTATGAGTGAACAGTGAGATAAGGTATGTATGTAAATGTAAAAGCCCTTAGCGTAATGCATGGCACATAGTGAGAGTTCACTAAACCTTAGCTGTTGTCTTTAAGCAAGACCAGTAGCAGAAATCCCCTTGAATCTGATGCTCATAGCTTCTGCTTATACCACAGACTGGGTGAATTCTCAGTCCTGCTACCTAGACAGAGGGTTCCAGGGTTCCAAATGCCTCTTTTACCTGAAGGAAACCCCAAACAGAGGTAACTCACTTTAAACCACACTATCTCCTGAGACTCCCAAATGGCATGAAAGTGTTGTTTGCATGCCTTTAAGTGAAACAATAAATCTTCATCCACTGCTCTTATAAAGATTAATTTTAAATGTCTGCTTTTCAGTCATCTGTAATGGAATAAACAAAGCATGGAGGTCCTACACAGTTTAGCCATCAGAGTCTAAATCACTGCATCTCTGCACTGGAAGGGGTATTAATTTGCTCTGAGGCCTAAATGACACTAAAACAGTCCACTGATGAGTAATCAGAATTCCTGCCCAGCTCCATTCAGATGTCTCCAAGCGTCTCTGCTCTGGTATATTTTAAGTGTTATTTGCTCAGTCGGGTCCGACTCTTTGCAACCCCATGGACTGGAGCCCACCAGGCTCCTCTGTCCATGGAATTCTCCCAGCAAGAATACTGGAGTGGGTAGCCATTTCCTTCTCTAGGTCATCTTCCCTGTCCAGGAATCGAACCCAGGTCTCCTGCATTGCAGGCAGATTCTTTACCATCTGAGCGTGTGTTGGAGGCCACTAAAATAGGTAAGCTTCTTTTCTTCTCCAGGTCAGCCAGTCTGCCGGTTAGGAACCCAGAAGCCTTGTTATGAAGTCATTTACTTCCATGATGCTTCTCAAAGACTGAACTTTGAGGAAGCCAGAGCAGCCTGCAGGAGGAATGGGGGCCAGCTAGTCAGCATTGAGTCTGAAGATGAACAGAGACTGATAGAAAAGTTCATTGAAAACCTCCTGGCTTCTGATGGCGATTTCTGGATTGGGCTCAGGAGGAGTGAGGACCAACAAAGCAATGGCACAGCCTGCCAGGACCTTTATGCCTGGATCGATGGAAGCACAGCCGCATTTAGGTAAGTGAGCGGAACTCACAGCGGCTAACTCACTTGACATAGCTCAAGAAAGAGCAGGCTAGATCCCCGGTGCCAGTCGGGGAGGAAGAGAAGCCCAGCTGGGCAGAGCCCCAAGGGGATAGCAGCACTGGCACAGCCACGGACCGAAGCAGTGTGGCAAGGGTGATAAATCAGCCTTAACTTGGGCCCAGCTCATATCCAGAGAGCTCTGCCCAGGAGGGTGGCCCAGAAGCATTGCTTCAATAGCACACAATGCATGATGTCAGCAGTTCTGGCTACTGGCCTTTTGGACTAGAACCCTAATGAGAGATTTTTTCATTTTTATTAGAGTGTAGTTGATTTCCATTGTGTTAGTACAGCAAAGTGAATGTATATATATACATATATCCACCCTTTTTTAAGACCTTTCCCTTACAAGCCATTACAGAGTACCAAGTAGATTCCCTGCGCTATACAGTAGGTCCTTGTTAGCTATCTATTTTATATACAGTAATGTGTATATGTCAATCCCAATCTCCCAATTTATCCCTCCCTCCACCCTCTTACACCTTGGTAACCATAAGTTTGTTTTCTACATCTGTGACTCTATTTATATTTTGTAAATGAGCCCATTTGTACCATTTTTTTTAGATTCCACATATAAATGATATCATATATTTGTTTTTCCCTGTCTGACTGAGTTCACTCAGTGTAACAATCTCTACGTTCATCCATGTTGCTGCAAATGACATTATTTTGTTCTTTTTGTGGCTGAGTAATATTCCATTGCGTATATGTACCACATCTTGTCCATTCCTCTGTTGATGGACATTTAGGCTGCTTCCATGTCTTGGCTACTGTAAACACTGCTGTGGTGAACACTGGGGTGCATGTATACTTTGAATTGTGGTTTTCTCTGAGTATATCCCCAGGAGTGTGATCACAGGCCCAGTGAGAGACTAAAGGCCTAGGGGGCTTTAGACAACAAGGAATTATGCTGCTGCTGCTGCTGCTGCTGCTGCTAGGTCACTTCAGTCTTGTCTGACTCTGTGTGACCCCATGGATGGCAGCCCACCAGGCTCCCCTGTCCCTGGGATTCTCCAGGCAAGAACACTGGAGTGGGTTGCCATCTCCTTCTCCAATGCGTGAAAAGTGAAAGTGAAGTTGTTCAGTCGTGTCTGACTCTTAACGACCCCATGGACTGCAGCCCACCAGGCTCTTCCGTCCGTGGGATTTTCCAGACAAGAGTATTAGAGTGGGGTGCCATTGCCTTCTCCAGAATTATGATGCCAGGCAAGAAATTAGAGCCAGATCTAATTATCTGGATTGGCCAAGAGGGGACACAAAGAAGCCTGTGGTTTGCAGAACCCTTCTAAACCTCCAGTATTGGACTCACTTCACATGGTGCCTGGCACCATGGCACTACCATAATCCCTCCCTGACGAAAGCAGTGACATGGAAAAATGTCACCAAATATCAAAATTGAAAGGCAGACTTAAGACGGGAAATGTGCTTTAACAAATTTAACAGTTACTGTCTTTTTATAATAAACAGTATATATAAATCAGTGAAACACTAAAAGTTTAAATGTCAATAAAACCCATGAGCCAAAGACCTGAGCAAACAGTTCACAAAATAGACACTCTAACTGGTAATCAATCGCATGGGGGAAAGGTTTAAACTCAGTTTCAATCAAAAGAATGAAGATAAGAATATATCTCTTTTTACCTATTCCATTTAAGATAGCGTGTCGGATTTATCGAAGCCCACCCATTTGGCTGTTCTGATCCATACCTTCATTTAAGTTCCCGGAGTATCTCCTCCAAGATTCTCATGGGCCTCTCTTCCCAGGAGAAACTTTTTTTTTGTCTGCTCCGGGTCTTCACTGCGGCGCTCAGGCTTCTCTAATTGTGGGACACAGGCTCTCTAGCTGCCAGGGGCAAGCTTAGCTGCCCGTGGCACACGGGATCTTAGTTTCCCAACCAGGGATCGAACCTGTGTCCCCTGCACTGGAAGGCATGATTCTTCACCACTGGGCTACCAGGGAAGTATTCCTGGGAGAAATTTTAAAAATGAAGGTTAGCAAGAGGAACTACTCTCTGCACCAGTGCACTGGTCCCCAGAGCCATGACTTATACTTACTGAGCCCCTCTCACCTCCTCCATCCTGTCCAGGTTCCCCTCCCCTCTTCTCGATGAGCCTCAGTGGCTTGCTTACCTTGTGGCAAGACCCAGACCCTTATCCCTGAGGAGTGTGAAGCCCTAGTCAACTTGAATTTCTCAGTCTGGGGTGATTTCACTTTGCAATTTTCCATCAAAATGGAACACATGAGTACTAACAGGTACCTAAATAGACACCTGAGTTCCAAACATATCCCGTGCCTATAACAGCAGAGAAACCTTCAGCTCATGATTACGGTCAGTACCTCCTGCAAAGACAGTGACTCCTTCTCTTGCCTGCTGGTTCCTGAACACAAGGATCCCTTGGTGTCCAAGTGGCAGCCATTGGTTCAACAACATTCGTGGTGTATCTTCTGGTGGAAGGATTCCTCCTCTGGGTACCAGGCCCTCTAAACCCACAGGCCTCAACATTGCAGAGACAAGAAGCACAAGTTCCCCAAGTGGGTAGTGCCAGGGATGGTAAGCAAGGGTTCTCCTCCTTTTGCAAGCTAGAGCCTTGAGAAATGTATTTCTTAAAGAATAAAGCTTGAACATCAAAATTACTTCTTTATCCATGGACTGCAGAATAGATGTTGTGTTACCAGGCCTGAAAATGACAATAATCTCATTGTACATCTCCATCAGAGTGCTTGGGTGACTAGGTGCATTGTCAAGGAGAAGTAATACTTGGAAAGGAATCGTTTTTCTGATAGTAGGTCTCAACAGGGGGCTTAAAATATTCAGTAAATCATGCTGTGAACAGTTGTCCTGTCATCCAGGCTTTGTTGTCCCATTTATACAGCAAAGACCAAGCAGATTTAGCATATTTCTTAAGGGTCCTAGAATTTTCAAAATGATTGGTGAAAAATAGATTCAACTTAAAGTCATCAGCTGTGTCAGCTTTTTTAAAAATACTATTTATTTATTTTTTATTGAAGGATAATTGCTTTACAGAATTTTGTTGTTTTCTGTCAAACTTCAATGTGAATCAGCCATAGGTGTACATATATCTCTTCCCTTTTTAAGCTCCCTCCCATCCCTCTCTCCCTATCCAATCCCTCTCTCTCCATCCCATCCCTCTCTCCATCCCATCCCTCTAGGTTGATACAGAGTCCCTGTTTGAGTTTCCTGAACCATACAGCAAATTCCCTGTGTCAACTTTTTAAAAAAATATTTTTTATTGGACTAAAATTGCTTTACAATGTTGTGTTAGTTTCTACTATACAACAAAGTGAATCAGCTGTAAGTGTACATATATTGGGCTTCCTAGGTGCCATCAGTTGGAGAAGGCGATGGCACCCCACTCCAGTACTCTTACCTAGAAAATCCCATTGACTGAGAAGCCTAGTGGGCTGCAGTCCATGGGGTCGCTAAGAATGGGACACTACTGAAGGACTTCACTTTCACTTTTCACTTTCATTCATTGGAGAAGGAAATGGCAACCCACTCCAGTGTTCTTGCCTGGGGAATCCCAGGGACATGGGAGCCTGGTGGGCTGCCGTCTATGGGGTCGCACAGAGTTGGACACAACTGAAGTGATTTAGCAGCAGCAGGTGCTATCAGTAGTAAAGAATCTGCCTGCCAATGCAGGACATGCAGGAGAGTCAGGTTTGATCCATGAGTTGTAGAAAATGGGAACCCACCCCTGTATTCTTGGCTAGAAAATTCCACAGACCGGGGCGCCTGAGCAGATATGCACACATACATCCCCTCCAGTCATCCTGCTCTTTGAAGCTTTGAAGCCAAACATTGACTTCTCCTCTCTAAACTATGAAAGTCCTAGATGGTATCTTCCATTAAAAGCCTGTCTATTCTACACTGAAAATCTGTTGCTTAGCAAGGCCACCTTTGTGAGTTATCTTTAGCTAGATCTGGATAACTTGCTTCAGCTTCTAAGCAGCATCTACAGCTTCACCATGCACTTTTATGTTATGGACACAGTTTCTTTCCTTAACTTCATGAATCAGTCTCTGTTAGCTTCCAATTTTTCTTCTACACCCCTTGGCTTCCAGACCCCAGAATACGCTTGCATGACACAAAGGTTGATGATTCAAAGTCTGCACTGCATCTGGGGGGATGTTGCCCCCTCCTTACAAGTATTGCCACTCAGTGCTTCAGATGTGTTTTCAACAAGCTCATTCATCCTTTTGTCAGACTGGCTTTAGGAGAGCAAAGTGTGTGGTCCGACTAGTAAATCCCCTGCCTACTCCCACATCTCCTTCACTAGAAACTCAGTTTTGGTCTGATTAGATATCATTTAGAATCCTGAGCTGGTAGATCAAATTCTTTGTAAGTATTTGGATAGTGATGCTAAGGCCCTGGGGTAGGAGAGGCAAACCAATGCCCAGATTATCTCTTCCTATCAACATGAATCATTGCCCCTTTCAGGGTGAAAGGCGTCCAGTGGGGTCTAGTTGCCACCAAGTGCTAGGCCAGTCTCTCTTCCTGGCAGGTTGGATTTGGCAGTAGCTGAATCAGCCTTGGTTAGTGGGAACAGCTACTGCTGAGCCCATGCGTGGCCTCCCTCCTGCCACCACGGCCACTCTAGTGTACGCCTGTTACATCAGCACAGGCGCAGCTGCTCACGGGTTGAGCTGTTTTGTCTCCCTGGTTAGTCGGTGCCTCTTCTGTGCTAGAGGCTCTTTGCTGGGCCTCAACATATGGTAGATTTTCATACTTTATACTACTCCCATATGTCTGTTCACGTCACTCCATCCGAGAGCTCCTTGTCCTCAGCCTCCCACTCTTTCTCCTTTTAGACTCCTGATCAGCTGACCAAGCTCTTTGCTTAGTCTAATGTCCAGTAACTTTTCTTTGCATACCAAGTGGTTAAGTAGCCACATCAGCAAAGCTCTGGCCATTGGGAGGTTGCCTCTTCAGCACTAGACCTTTCAAAACCACCTCTGAGTGAGGCTGTAGTACAGGTGCTGCCCTCTGGGAGTTGTCCCCCCATGCTCAGCGACCTAAGGCTACCTTTATCAGCTGGTCATAAGGGATTCCCTTATGCAGCTGTAGGTATAAGCTGAGGGATAGGCTCTGGTACAATAGAGGAAGATGTCTTGGCGGTCTGCCCTGTTTGTACATGCCCTTTGGTCCTAAATATAACTCTTCGTCTTATAATGAGTTGATTCCTGCCTAATCTCTTGACTATGTGCATCTGACGTATCTCACTCTCACTGAGCAAGTTGAATTGTATGGTCTCTGGTACTCCTTGCCCAGTAGCAAGCCAGAGTTCCTAGCAAAAGGTGGTTTTTTCCTCAGCTGCAGGTGATATGGCCTTGCTACAGAATCTTAGCGGTTTGCATTGTGATTCTCTCATTGGTGCTTGTGCGGATGCTACATGGTATTGTTTTACTCACCACCGATGCCTCTAACAACAGGCTCTGATGGATCATATGGCCCAGGTGGGAAGTCTGCTTCCATCACAGCCTAGGACTGCTTCAGAGACCTTTTGGCTCTGGACCCCACTCAAAGACAGCTGCCTTTGATGTCAACACGTATATAGACCAGAACAGTATTCCCAGGTATGAAATATGCCACCTCTACCCACTCCAGTATTCTTGCCTGGAGAATCCCAAGGATGGGGGAGCCTGGCGGGCTGCCGTCTGTGGGGTCGCACAGAGTCGGACACGACTGAAGCGACTTAGCAGCAGCAGCAGCAGCAGCAGCAGCAGCAGCAGCAGAGCCCAAAGGGACCTACTACATGCTAGGCTTCCTTCTTCAAATGATTGCAAGATGCTTCAAATTATTGTGAGATGAAATAATTTAACCTTAACTTGAAAGAGGTGTTGTGGCATTCCCTAGACTACAAAACACCTACACATTTTCATGAAGTGGCAGGCCCTTGAATCTTCATAGCACTTATCTCCAACCTTGGGGCTTCCCTGATAGCTCAGTTGGTGAAGAATCCATCTGCAATGCAGGAGACCCTGGTTCAATTCCTGGGTCGGGAAGATCCCCTGGAGGAGGAATAGGCTACCCACTCTGGTATTCTTGGGCTTCCCTTGTGTCTCTGCTGGTAAAGAATCTGCCTGCAATATGGGAGACCTGAGTTCAGTCCCTGGGTTGGGAAGATTCCCTGGAGAAGGAAAAGGCTACCCATTCTAGTATTCTGGCCCAGAGAATTCCATGAACTGTTTAGTCATGGGGTCACAAAGAGTAGGACTTGACTGAGAGACTTCTCACTTTCACTTTCAACAATATGGTAAACCAAGGTGATTTTCTGCAAGACATCCAGGAAGTCTCTCTTCACATCATATTATGACAGAAGGTAGGAAAAGTAGTATAGTCCTGGGGCAAGACCATAAATATATACTGACGTCCATCCCAAATGAAGGCAGACTGTTTCTGATTCTCTTTCTGAGACAGATGAAAAAGAATGTACTCACCAAATCTTCATACCAGGTACCCAAGGACATGTTAACCAGCTCTAGCAAAGACACCACATATGGCATAGTAGCTGCAGTGGAGGCTTCTACTTGGTTGAGTCTGTGCTACTCCAGTGTCATCCTTCAGAATCTGCCTGATTTTTGCAGGGGCCAGACTAGTGAATTATATAGAGATGTGACGGGGAATACCATCCTGGCATTTTCTAGGTCTTTGGAGGTGGCACTACTTTCTGTCACGTTTGCCTGGAGAAGGTGTTTTCTGTTTACTATCTTGAAGAGGACAGGGAAGAATGCAATTTTCAAGGCTTCCACTTGACCTTCTCCACTGTTATAACTCTTGCCCCATAAGTTTTCAATTCATATATTTTGAAACTGGAGAATGACCACTGGATGGGTCCCACTATGAGCTGGTCCTTATCTCCAGAGAGACAGCACTGAGCAGTTCTGAAGAGAGAGATCTTAGTTCTCTACCCAGGAATAGGACCTGCATAGCCTGGATGAAAACCAGGCATCCTAGCCACTAGTCCACCAGGGATTAGAGGCTAAAAGCAAAGTTGCCCTGACCCATTGAAAAATACATTTCTCACAGAGATAAACACAGGTACCAGCACAGCACGTGGGAGGGCACAGGGGTGCATGCTCAGTCACTCAGTCACCTCCGACTCTTTGTGACCCTATGGACTGTAGATCACCAGGCTCCTCTGTCCATGGCATTCTCCAGGCAAGAATACTGGAGTGGGTTCTGTTCCCTCTTCCAGGGGATCTTCTCCACTCAGGAATCCAACCCACATCTCCTGCATCACCTGCCTTGCAGGCAGATTCTTTACTGCTGAGCCACCACAGAAGCGTGGGTAAACACACAGAGAAGCAATTTGTTTATTTAAGCCAGCAGCTAGGCAGAACTACATACCCGGAGAGAAAAGATATGGGAGGCCTCTCTAAAGAGGAGGGGTGAAGTAAAGAGGTGATTTAAATCACTCATAGAGGATAATCCTTCTGGGCCCTCATTTACCTTTGGCCAGTTATCTTGTTTCTTTCTTCACACCTGACAGGTCCTAGGACTCTTCCCAAGATACACGCACAACTTTTTAAGATGGATCTTACCACAGATGCCTGTAGGTGCATGTGGTCCACCATGCACCTACCTATTATGGGCCCTCTTCCTTTTTGACCCCCACCTCCACCCCAATGAGCCTTCCGTGGGCAGACAGGCAACTTTTCCTTGACCTCAAGAGTGGTCATCTTATCTCTTTATTCCAGCTGAGCGCAGCTTCTGCCACTAGCTTTGTGCTTGGAGTGTCTGGGTGAGAACACAGCCTCAAGCAAGCACAACTTTGCTTGACAAACACCAGCTGTTCAGCCTGGGGGCCCATCTATCTCCTACCTCAGTTCTGAAACAGAACTCGATTTACTACTTGGCCTCAATATGCTCCCACTCAAATGGGTAAGCTTAATGGCACTTCAAGTCTTTGGGTAGCAGTGTTAACTTGCGCACTCTGTCCAACAGCCTTCGTAATATCAGGGCATTCCTCTTCTCCCAGTGTATGGTTCCTTGAATATATGGCCCTAGGTCCCTTGGGGAGAATCGAGAATATCATGTGCACCTGGGGCTTCCCAGGTGGTGCTAGTGGTAAAGAAGCCACCTGCCAGTGTAGGAAATGTAAGAGTTGGGAAGATCCCACGGAGGAGGTCACAGCAACCCACTGCAACCCACTCCAGCGTTCTTGCCTGGAGAATCCCATGGACAGAGGAGCCTGGTGGGCTACCGTCCATAGAGGCAAGAGTCGGACATGATCAAGGCAACTTAACTCACATGCACACACCCTGTGCATCTACGGGGGTGTCGCAGGGTCCTTCCTCTTTCTAGCAGTGAGTTCCAAGCCTAAAAGCTGGCTCAAGCCCAGAAACTAGATTCCAGGCATCATATTGGATGCCAGGCATCCATTCCATTATCTGTGAAATAAATTAACATGAAGCCATAAGGCCAGTGAGGAGAACAGACAAGTGGGAGCCCCATCAGCAAGGTTGGAAAATTGCCTGGAGGTGACTGGTGAGGTGCAGAGCCCAGGAACCCCAGCTGTCCAGACATTGTCCAAGCAGCATTGCAAGCTCAGCTATCGTCCAGGCAAATTCAACCCAATGAGTTCAGCAGAGGATTTTCCTTCTACTGACCCGCAGCACCAGACTCAAGCAGAGCTCTCCTGGGGTAGTACATGGAGAGCTGTCTCTTAGGTGTCCATAAGGAGGGGCTGTGACAAGAGCTAGGCAGAGCAGCAGGGCTCATCCAAGCAGTATGAGCATCAGGGCAGAGCTGGGCCCTGGAAGCAACCTGCTTGGGTGAGTAGCCCGGCAGAGTACAAAGCCCAGCCCTGAGTCAGCACACGGCCTGGGTACTCACAGCATCTAAACTACCTACGGAATCCAAGGCTTTAACCTGGCACCCACAGATCTAACTGGGCAGCAGCACCATTTAATTCCAAGTACCACTGGGGCTGCAGCGCACCCCATCCAGGAAACTGGGAAACAAAGACAAGAAATCAGGCAGCAGAGGCTAATAAAAGGTCTCATCAGCCTGATGAAGTAGAAACACACTGAAAAAGACTAGCTGGGCCTCCTGCTTTTTCCCAAACTCTGGCTCCTGCTTTGAAGCCTCAGATGCTTGAATATTCTATCCACTCCTCAGAGTTCAGAAGGCAGCTGTGGCTACTGAAAAGCACGGGGAGATGGAAGCAGGGTGAGCTCTGGATGTAGTAAGCCATGCCTCTCCCAGTGCATCTGATTTCTTAAAAAAGAGAAACAAAACCCAGTTAGCCAAAGGCAAAAAAAATAATAAGATTGTCCAGACTGGCCCTGCTGGCTGCCTTTTCTCATAATAATTTTGCAGACATCATATGGTAATATATTTCTCCCTGCAAAGAGGCTGTGGCAAATGTCAGAAGATTGATTGTGATGTCCATATTATCCTTATTGGCAACACTTCAATTCCTCCCTCTCTCTTAAGTTCCTGGCTCAGTGGAACTTGATAGGAAAGCAAAGGGTTTGAAGTCTTGCGGGATCCTTCTCCAGTTGCCTCCACTGTTGACTCCTTTCCTATAGGAACTGGTATGTGGATGAGCCTTCCTGCGGCAGTGAGGTCTGCGTGGTCATGTACCATCAGCCATCAGCCCCCGCCGGCATCGGGGGCCCTTACATGTTCCAGTGGAATGACGACCGATGTACCATGAAGAACAATTTCATCTGCAAATATTCTGATGGTAATGAATCCTCTCCCAAGTTATGTGGCTGCATTCTCAGCCTCCTCTCTCCTTTCATAATCAGCTGCTGGTTCCAAGAATTTGTCACGTAGTCTCTGAGAAAGCTTGTTGCAAATGCCAGCAGTGTTAAACTTTGGGAATTCTTGTAAAGGGAGATGACCTGATACCTCCTCGCTGAGGAGTAATTCTAGCAAAGGAGAGGGTATTAGATGCTAAGAGATGGAGAAATGAAAGGGTCTAATTTATGGATGATAAGGCAAGAATTATGAGAACTTCAAAAAATAAAAAGCCTTCCAGGTGGACAGTTACAGTTCTTCCCTCCATATGTGAGGTTGTACACTGTAGGAGCTTGGAATGGGAAAAAATATGAAAGGAAGCTGGCCATTTTTCTTACATATGCCATTTTTCTTGCATATCTCCTGCAAGCCATTTTCTGGGGCTTTAAGGAAATAGGATAATGACCACAGGAAGTAGATGATAAAATATGCCAATTTTACTGACGCTGGGCAGATAGCAGTCACTTTGATGAACAGGCTTAAACTCCGTAGGCCACCCTCGATATATATATGCCTTGCAAATTTAACTAACTTTTTCTTCTAGATCTATTAAGGGTTTTGAATTGGCTACAAGCCTGTAATCTCACTGTGCTGGGCTTTCCCAAATTCCTCCATGTGATGGACTTCAATCTAAACATGAAGTGATTTTTGATCTGTTACTGAAGTTTTTTCACCACCCTGAAGCCAACTGCTTGATCTCAATTCTGCATCTTTTCCTGACAGGAGTAGAATGACTTGTTAGTTACATCTAGTTGGGGACTAAACAACCCTGTCATTTAAAAATTGTTGGAGTTCGAATGTGCCTTTGCTGCTAAAGTTGTTTTTCCTCCCTCTTCACCCCTTCAGATGAATTCTTCTCTCCAGAGACCTGGTCTACCCCACCATAGAGTTGTCTCAGGCAGGGAGATTGCAAGGATCAAGGCTGACTTGCAGGGCACTTTTCAGAGCAATTAAAGCAATGCACTTATGACAAACTGGCTGCCCATCCCTTTTGTTCATTATATCCTATTATCACCATGATTTAAAATTTTGTACCTTAAACATTTTTTGAAATGTGAGATTTGGGCACTTGTTTTCATAGCCTTTTATTTGGGGGTTAGAACCAGTTCATTTTTTAAAAAATAATTTTTGTTTATTAATTGTGCTGTTGCCTATATTAGAATGAGTCCTGGCAGGGAAAAGATGGCACACTCAAAGGGTTTAATGACAGGAGTGTAATAAAATGATATTTACCAAAGTGTGGACACAGTGCATGAGATGGTGACGTGCCCAGGTACCAGCTGCAATGGGAAACTTACTACCCCTAGGCTTCAAGGAGAGAAGGAGGGTATGGTTTTAGCAGAACCCAGAGAAATCTTGGAGTCATGCAAGAGGAGCCACCCAACAGGAGCTGTATCCAGACAACACGGTACTGTCGCAGCACCATGATGTGGGAGAGAGGTCTGGGGAATAATACTAGGACCTGTCTCTTTACCCTCTAATCTCCTGCTTCTGCCTCCTATTAGTTAAGTCCAATCAAGAACCAAAGGACAAGGGAGCCCCAGGACACATCCCCAGAGGTCAGCCTCCCAGGACACAGAGAAGGACCAAGAATAGATTAAGCAGAGGGATGTGGGCACGTGGGAGAAGACTAACATGTTGCCTTCCTGTAGACCACTCCCTCCTTCTCAGGAAAAGTTCACAGACCTCAGCACACCACAAAAGCATTGGCTTGATCAGACCCTTGCCTCTCTGCAGCCTCGGTTCTCACCACTTCTATTCCCTCCCCCATCCAATTCCCTTCTGCGTTTTGTGACATTCCCCACGATCTCTTAATGGCTGTTTTCAGTGCTTGGACCATCCTTCCCTCTTTCCCAGTCAATCCATTCTCAGCCTTCAGGTTCAGGTTAATCATCAGCTTCTCTCATAACAACAGTAGATGGTCCTGGATTGTCTCTTTGATGGTGACAATGGTAATTTCCCATAAAGAGCATTTTTAGAACAATTGGCAATAACTTGAATAAGATCTGTAGATTGGATGATACTATACATATCAATGATATACTGTTTTCAATAATTGTACTATAGTTATGATAGAGTATGCCCCTCCCAGTCCTGTTTTAAATACACACTGAGGTATTTAGGGAGTAAAGGGTAACTATGGCTACAACTTACTCTCTGAAAAAAGTTATGCATGTGTCTGTATGTGAATATATACATGTGTCTGTGTATATAGAGAGATTTAGATATAGAGACATAGATATAAATATATGAAGATATATATAAAGAGAAAGAGGCAGTATAGTTACATAAATGAAATGTGATACAATGATAACATTTGGGTGAAGGATACATGAGAATTCTTACAGTAGTCTTGCAAATTTTCATAAATTTTAAATTAATTCCAAATAAGTTAAAAAAAAAATCACTTCCTCTGGGAAGCATTCCAGGGCTTAACCTCAAAACTAGGTTGAGTGTTCCTCCTATGAGGCTCATAACACCTCACACACACAGTACATATACTGCCTGTTGACAAGTTTGTCCACTTCACTATATGGTTGGCATGAGGTCTGGAAATACACATATTTGACCCTGCACTTGATGGACTAGGGGAAGGTCACCCAGTGTGGCTCCAACATTGTGGCACAATATCATTTTATACCAGAGGGCAAGCGACCAGTTGAAAGACAGCATCTAAAACTAAATTTGACAACATGGCCACATAGAGTAGGTAGCATGCCAGCCAGATCTGAACACTTGATTCCTTCCAAGGTGGGCTAGAAGCATAGACACAGTCAGTGGAAGTCAGAGACAAATCATCTGAGGCAATGTCACAGACCATTGCAGCCGAGATGGAAATGCTGCATTAATTTGCCATGTCCTCTGCAGTTTCGCCCAGTGGACTGAACTGTGGAGGGACAACAAAATGACTGCATCATTTTCTGTAATGTCATTGAATATACGATGTATTGTAATATAATATCACAAAATTAATATGTATGAATATTCTCCTATAATTCTATAATTTATTGCCATCCTGTAGAGTGTAAGTTCCTTAGAGAGCTGGGACAGCTTTTTATTTGCTAGTGTATCTCTAATATCTAGCATGGAGTTTCTCTCCTTGTGATCTTAAATTTTCATTTGAACTTTTTAAATTCAAATCTCAGTTCAGCTACTTATTAGCCATGAGATTTGAGTAAGTTGCTTAATTTCTCTGTACCTGAGTCTCCTTGTGAACAAAGTCAGAATAGCACTTACTCACAAGGCTATTATCAGGATAAATTGTTTGTTTTTATAAAAACATCTAGAACATGATGGTGTTTCTATCATCAGCAGACAATTTTAATAAATATTACCTCTACACACACACACACACACACACACACACAAACACACACACACACAAACACATACGCACGCACATAATATGATTAAAAGTTTCCCTTCTGAATAAAACTTCAGAATAACTTTGACATCCTGGCCTTGTGTGTGCGTGTTATTCGCTCAGTCATTTGAAGAGTCATTCGCTCAGTCCGACTCTTTTCGACCCCACAGACTGTAGCCCGCCAGGCTCCTCTGTCCATAAGATTCTCCAGGCAAGAATACTGGAATGGGTTGCCATTTCCTTCTCCAGGGGATCTTCCCAACCCAGGGATCGAACCCAGGTCACCTGCATTGCAGGCAGATTCTTTACCATCTTAGCCACCAGGGAAGCCCATCCCGGCCTTAGGACTATGAATTCTAAAATTTTGACCTTAAAGACTCTGACTCTATGATCTCAGAGTATCTGATCAGCGTAAGAGTCCCTGCCAGTACAAAAGACTGATACAATTTCAGCCAAAAGTAAAAACATTACTGTAGGTTGTCTGTGGAGCCTGACTATCCTGAGGCTCTTAGAATTATTTTAAATAGCTCACAGATCACAGCTCTGCTTTGGGGTAGGCCATAGTCTACTTAGTCCCCAGCCACCTCCACTGCTTGGAGGTTGGTGTTCATTGCTCTAAAACATCCCCAGTAGGAACTGATAAACTGTCTTGGATTGCTTTAAAACACTTCAGGGGACCTCCCTGGTTGTCCAGTGGCTAAGACTTCATGCTCCCAATGCAGAGGGTCCCAGTTTCATCTCTGGTCAGGGAAACTAGATCCCACATGCCGCAACTAAGACCCAGTGCAGCTTAATCAAATAGAATAGAATATTCAGGCCTGGGTGTAGCCAGGGAGGAATAGGGATTATTGCTGAAACCAGATTAGCCATATGTTGATAAGCGTTGACCCTGCATAGGGGCTCGTTATACCAATCTTTCCACTTTCGTGTATATTTGGAAGTTCTCATATTTAAAAGTTTTAATGCTTTTTTTTTTAAAGTGTCCAAGCAAAGCAGAGGAAAGGCTAGTCTTTGTGCAGAAGGGATTCTTTGGACTTACTAGCCAGGTTTTGGAGTTTGGTAGCATGAAATGAAGTTTGTTGGAAGACTGGATGAGCAACTAAATGGAAGCTGTTCCCTGGCCAGCTTCATTCAGATGGTATGGCAATTTACCTCTTACTCTCATTCTTATCCCTTTCTGCTGCAGAGAAGCCAACAGTTCCTTCTACAAGGACTGGAGGTAAGACTGTCATTGGAGATTTGAGTTCATTGGGGCTGTTTCACACAGGTTTAGACCTCTCCATAGGTTTAGAGTCACATGCTGTTTAGACCAGATTATTCGATGGAAAGACACCAACTCTTTGGATGGGTCTATGTCACACCGAGACACTGCACGTGATTCATTAATCTCACTCTCTAGGGTTGCCTTTCAACTATGTGAAAAGGAACAATTACAAATCAGTTTGGGATGTTACTTATCCTTACTGACAATATGAAAGGAATAATTCAATCTAACGAGACAAGTGAGTCAAACTGATCACTATGGTCCTAAAAGTGAGTCATCGGCCCTTCGCCTATGTTCTGCAGTACTTCACAGGCCTTGATATCAGTGGCCTGCTGGTTGTGTTCCTACTTGATTCTTGGCAGCAAGAGTCGTACCAGAAAGATCACGAAAAGTAGACCTCTCAGGCAGCAAATTCAGTTCTTCACTTTCTGTGATTATAATCTGCACTGGTCACTTTGCTAGTGCTTTCTGACATCCCCCCCTGAAGCTGATAGGACCTCAGAGAATATCTGAATGTTAATGCTTTTCTCCAGGTCTAAGTACATGTGTCTCTCTCCAGATGAAGAGACAGAGACAGCAACACCCATCCTTCCAGAAGACACAGAGAAAGAAGATGCCACAGAAATACTGAAAGAAAGCAAAGGTATTATACAAAACTCTCCCAGGGAAAAATAGATAGTGGGACTCTCCTGATTACAAATTCCCCATGGTTACATACCCTGCTTTGTTCTTCCCACGGCTGCTTAGAAATGAAAACAGACAGGGCACTCGGGCTTTGTAAAAACTGTATTAAATGTTAGATTTTGTCAGTGAAATATACAAAGGGAGTTTTCCTAAGACAATTGGGGTGATTAGATGAGACAAGAGGTAGAAAGTCTTCAGGAAGAGAGTCAGAGACTTGAGAACCTCCCCAAAGTTGTTTGGGTCGGGGTAGGGGGAGGGGGTGGGAATTGAGAATGAATGTTGAGAAATAAGAGCAGAAAGACCCAGGCCATGATTAATATTTCTTTACGAGACAAATAGAGAAAATGGCATAAAAGATAAAAGAAAATGGGGTGATAAACTGGAGTGCTAATGGACTTTCAACCTCAACTCCCACCTTGAGTTTCAAGAGAAAGATCTGGGCTGGTAGCTGGACTTAATAATGTGTGTAAATGTCAAATCAATATAGGATACATCTGAAACTAACATGATATTGTACATCAACTATATTTCAATTAAAAAAAAAAGAGAGAAAGATCTGAGTTTTTGTCCCTGGGGAACTTTAAGAAAACAAACATTTGATTTTTTCAGTTTAGTTATTTACATAATAGAAGTAACAGTATTTTTCTCACCTATCTAAGAGTATCTACTGTGTCCATATAATGAAAGAGGATATTGAAGTACTGCCGTGACACTAGCCACCCCAAATTAACACAGACCCTACAGGCTAAGGGCTCAGTCCCCCAGACTGCCCTTGCTGCAGATCAGGGGTCCCCAGGCCACTCGCACTTCTAATCAACTGACTGCAATTCCAGGGAGTCACATTCAGTCATTCACTAGAACAACTTGTAGAACTCAGAAAAACCCCATACCCATAACTACATTTTATCTGCGCTTTTCTTTTCAGAAGCTGCCTTGAATCTTGCCTACATCCTAATCCCCAGCATTCTCCTCCTCCTCCTTGTGGTCACCACAGGTGTATGTTGGGTTTGGATCTGTAGAAGGAGGCAAGTAAAACGTTGATCCTATAAACCTTGGTGTTTTCTGAACTTGGACTTCAAAGGCAAGGCAGCTCCAAGAGAATCCCTTCTGCAGATTTGAGAATAAATCTTCTAATGGGTTTGGGGCACTGAGAAGTACTAAGCATTTGTACTCAGTTGTAATTAACAGAGTGATCTTACATTCTTTAATTTTTTAGTGTGGAAGATTTTAAATGACTTGAGGGGTGAGACTGCGTTATTCACCTGTGTATCCACACATCACTCAGCAAAGTTTTCTCACGCATGTACATTCTCACTCCAGAAATGTTTTTTGGGTGAGTAAAGGAGTAAATAGTGAGCCATATGAAAATGCTGTTCCAAAGCCTCCTGGCAAACCTCTGAAACTAAAGCACTTCATTCAAAATAAAATAGCCGAATTCTTTTAATTGACTTTTACTTGAATACACAAGTATAGATGGCTACAAAATAGCTACCTTAATTAGCTTAGAGCACCTCTGTTAGTGGATCATGGAGCCACCACTTTGGAGGTACCCAGAGCTCTTCTCAGCTACCTTTTAATTCCACATCATCATGGTCTATATAGAAGAAGGTGGCATTGCCACTTCATAACAGGAAAGCAAAGGTACATTTTAAGACTTGACTCCCTTTGATGACCAATTTAAGATAAACTAATAAAATTTCAATGTAGAACCTACTTCATTTAATAATAATTCCTTAGGGACTTCCCTGGTGTTCCAGCAGTTAAGACTCTGTGCTGTCGATACAGAGGGTAGGGGTTCAATCCCTGGTCAGGAAACTAAGATCCCACATGCCATGCAGCATGGCCAAAAGATTAAAAAAATAATAACTTCTTTATAGAATTATTAGAATTAAAGCAGTTAATACATGCAGAGTGAGTATATTATAAGCACTTAAAAATATCTCTTCCTATAATCATTTTTATTAGTTAATTCCTTTTAATCCAAAATATCGACAGAATTCAGTTCATAGGAGGTGGTAGGGAGGTTCAAGAAGGAGGGGACATAGGCATACCTGTGACTGATTCATGTTGATATATGGCAGAAACCAGCACAATATTGTAATGCAATTATCTTCCAATTAAAAATAAACATATCTAAATTTTTTAAATGTTGGTATGGCCAAAAACCCAGAATTCAGTTTTAAAAATTGCTAATATGTTTTCTAACTGCTTACTCTGTGCTTGGTTCTTGATTTCCCTTCCTTATCTACCCATTGAGAAGCTCACCCCAATCTAGGAATTTTAACTTTGAATCTGGAGTCTACTCACAGTTTTAATCGTTTTGTGCTACAGACACAAAAATACTAGCAAAATATTTCCAAAAATGTATGTGAAACAGTAATACATGAGCTTCTCATTAATGCTTCTTTAGGTATAATTATCATAATATTGAAGCAGAGATGAGCATAAAATATTTTAAGGCATCTTAAACAATAACTGTGATATGAAAATATCTATGATTTCCGTTGGTGAGCAAGTCAAAGATATTACTAATTCTACTCAGCTTGATTGCCCACATTCAGAATTGAAGGACAGTTTCCCTTAGAGATGAGTTTGTTTTAATGTGGCATTTTTCCCCCCCATGCAGTTCTCTCCATAGACCCTCTGGGGGCCTCTAGGGTCCCTGGGATCACCAGTTCTGCTCCTCAGGCCATGGTGAAGGACAGAACACTTTCCTCGTTCATTCCCGCCCCACCCGGATCCCTGCCCTGTAGGTTGGCACAGATGAGAAGTGCAGCGTAGTCACTGCGCAGGGATGACCCTCTCCTGCCTGGACAGGGTCCTGGGGACATTCTCAGGCCCCTTGTCTCCTCAGCCCTGGTTCTCCGTCTTCCTAGGAAACGGGGGCAGCCGGACCCCAGCACTAAGGGGCAGCGCCCCACCTGGCCACCTTCTCAGCCCGGAAACAGCCCGGACCTGGAGGTTTACAACGTCATACGAAAGCAGAGCGAAGCTGATCTGGCCGAGACCCGCCCGGACCTAAAGAACATCTCGTTCCGAGTGCGCTCGGGGGAGGCCACGCCCGACGACATGTCTTGTGACTATGAAAACGTGGCCGTGAACCCGTCTGAGAGCGGGTTCGTGACGCTGGTGAGCATGGAGAGTGGCTTCGTCACCAACGATGTTTACGAATTCTCCCCGGGCCGAGCGGGGAGGAGCAAGGAGTCCGGATGGGTGGAAAATGAAATCTATGGTTATTAGTAGGCTGGAAGGAACCCTGAACTGACAAGAATGGGAAGGGAGAGAGAAGCAATTTTCCTATACGGGAAATACGCAGGTGGTCTCCGAAAGGGCTCAGATCAGGTCCTGGGGGTGGGCATGAGACGGTTTGAGCCCCCGCTGGAGCCCTGGTTTGGGCTGTGTCATTTAATCTAGCCCTCACCTGGCTGGAACCTCTAAGAAGCACCTTGCCCAAGGGCTGGCACGTGGTAGAAAATAAATACCTGATTGTTACAACTGACTTTCAAAAGAGAGTGCTTTCCTTGGCGGGCGTGCTGTGGAGCTTGGGAAACCAACGTCTGGGTTCTGTTCCTCTTCTTCAGTACAGCGGCAAGCATCATTACAAGGAGCCAGAAATCCCAAAGCTTTTCAAAGCCAGCGTATGCTAGCATCGGGCTGGCCTACACATAGCAATTTTCACATCTGTGTTTTGTTTTGTTTTGTTGTTCCCAAAGAATCAAATCAAACCAAAAGCAGGAAGCAGAATGTTAGAGTCGGTTTGTGTCTACAGTCCTTCCTCTGCGGGTGGCCTCGGGGGACCTTTTTTCTTTCTCCTGACATCCAAACTTGGAAATACGTAACTTGGAAACAATTTAGAAACTAAAAATGAAGTTTGAATCTAGCCTCCTCAGCTTAATGTGTCCCAGTCCTGATATTGCACACTGTCCTATTTGTGCGTTTGTCTCACTGCAGCCTCAACATTAATATTAGAGATAATGCTAATGATTTTACCTTTTTTTTGTTTAGGGGAGCAGACTATCTCAAACACTTTAAGACTCAAATGCAGAGAAATGTGGCCTAATACTATTTACCATATAAATTCTGAAGCCCATTATTAAAAACACCAGCAACATCCTGCCATCAGCTTAATGATTTTACTATTTTTACCATTTCTCGTATATCTTGTTTCTGACTGGTTTGTAACTTTGCTTAACACATGGAGCCCCAAACTAGACAGAGTAGACTCATCTGGGTCAGAGTCGTATGGAATGTAGTAGATTTTAATCATGGCCAATTGCCTGACTTACCAAGGCAGAGAGCGGGGTGCATAACAAAACATCATTCAGGCCTGCTTCAGGGAAGTGTGTTCAGTGCAGTTAACACTATTTCAAGCAAAAAGAGTGACCATATCTTAACATTTTTAACCAGCTGTACTCCAATATAAAGTAAAAATATAAAGTAACCATATGGTCTGAAAGACCAACCCATTGCCCAAAACACTGAGGTTCCTATTTTGCATCAAACTTCCTGGCTCTGTGATGTGTCTCTTTATCCTCTCCTTTCCCCCTGTCTTCTGGTCCCTACTAGACTGCAAGCTCCATGAAGGTTGGGGTCCAATCCACCTAGCAAGACATGTACTTCCTGCACCCGAGGCAGTACCATGAGCAGAGTAAACCATCAGTACTTCTTGGGTGGATAAATAGTTCATCTTTCAGAGTAAAGTACAATCCATCGAAATATTTCAGCTTGAAAGTTTGGAGGACGTGGTTTTCACACTCCACCTTGGTGTTGGGGGAAGATAATTGAGTTATTTTAGTTTGGAAAACACTCCCACTACCTGGGAAGACGGAATCATAGGGACAAGTAAACAGAAGCTGGTGAATTAACAACTTATTTGGTGTCACTAGTGGTAAAGAATCTGCCTGCCAGTGCAGGAGAGCCAGAGACACTGGTTTGATCCCTGGGTCAGGAAGATCCCCTGGAGAAGGAAATGGCCTCCCACTCCAGTATTCTTGCCTAGGGAATCCCATGAACAGAGGAGCCTGGTGGGCTACAGTCCATGGGGTTGCAGAGAGTCTGACCCAACTGAGCATGTGTGCACATACACACGTATGTCACTAAAACTTAAAATGAGGATTCAGTCTTAAGGTTATAATCAGAGATAACCCTCTGCATCTTCCCTTTTTCATTAGGATCTTATCTCTACTGAGACCCCCAGATCTCTTATTCTGTGTTTATACACAGCCAGTGTGGGAGTACCAGACCAATGGTACTGGTACCTGCCCCCTGAGAAACCTGTATGCAGGTCAAGAAGCAACAGCTAGACTGGTCCAAAATTGGGAAACAAGTATGATAAGGCTGTATGTTGTCACTCTGCTTATTTAACTTATATGCAGAGTACATCATGCAACCAGGCTGGATGAATCACAAGTTGGTATCAAAATTGCCAGAAGAAATATCAACAACCTCAGATATGCAGATGATACTGCTTTAATGGCAGAGGAACTAAAGAGCTTCTTGATGAGGGTGAAAGAGGAGAATGAAAAAGCGAGATTGAAACTCAGCATTCAAAAAACAAGGATCATGGCCTCTGGTCCTATCACTTCACGGCAAATAGAAGGGGAAAACGCAGAAGCAGTGACAGATTTTATTTTCTTGGGCTCCAAAATCAATGCAGACAGTAACTATAGCATGAAATTCAAAGACACTTGCTCCTTGGAAGAAGCAGAGACATCACTTTGCCAACAAAGGTCCACACTGTCAAAGCTATGGTTTTTCCAGGAGTCATGTACAGATGTGAGAGCTAGAACAGAAGGAAAGCTGAGTGCTAAAGAATGGATGCTTTTGAATTGTGGTGCTGGAGAAGACTCTTGAGAGTACCTTGGACTGCAAGGAGCTCAGACCAGTCAATCCTAAAAGAAATCAACCCTGAATATTCATTGGAAGGACTGATGCTGAAGTTGAAGCTCCAAGACTTTGGCCACCTGATGGGAAGAACTGACTCATTGGAAAAGACCCTGATGCTGGGAAAGTTTGAAGGCAAAAGGAGAATAGGGTGGCAGAGAATGAGATGATTAGATAGCATCACCAACTCAATGGACATGAGTTAGAGCAAACTCCTAGAGATAGTGAAAGACAGGGAAATTTGGCGTGCTACAGTCCATAGGGTCACAAAGAGTCAGATATGACTTAGGGACTAAGCACACAGCATGTGCTCTACTACAGATTATGCTATGTCCCTAATAATAAAGTTTGTACCTGTTTTTATGTTTTTGCCTCCTTGATAAAGCAGGCTTCCCAGGAGGCACAGTGGTAAAGAATCCTGCCAGTGCAGGAGATGCAAGAGACACAGGTTTGATCCCTGGATCAGGAAGATACCCTGGAGAAGGAAATGGCAACCCACCTCTGTATTCTTGCCTGGAAAATTCCATATACAGGGGAGTCTAGCAGGGGTTGCAAAGAGCCAAACACTGCTGAATGAGTGAGCACACATGCAAATTTAACAAGGGCTTGCTAAATATTAAGTGTTATGTTCAAATTAAACATTGAGAAACTTACCTGGTGATCTAGTGGTGAAGACTCCATGCTCCCAATGCAGGGGCCTGGGTTTGAGCCTTGGTCAGGGAACTAGATCCCACATGCTGCAACTAAAAAAAATGATCCCACATGCCACAGCTGAAAATCCCATGTGTGCCACAGCTGAAAATCCCATGTGTCCCACAGCTAATACCTGCTTCACTTCAGTTCAGTTGCGAAGTCGTGTCCAACTCTTTGAGACCTGATGGACTGCAGCACGCCAGGCTTCCCTGTCTATCACCAACTCCTGGTGTTTGCTCAGTTTCATGTCTATTTAGATGGTGATCCCATCCACCCATCATCTGTCGTCCCCTTCTTCTCCCGCCTTCAATCTTTCCCAGCATCATGATCTTTTCCAGTGAGTCAGTTCTTCACATCAGGTGGCCAAAGTGCTGGAGTTTCAGCTTCTCCAAGGAATATTCAGGAATGATTCCTTTACGATTGACTGGTTTGGTCTCCTTGCTGTCCAACTGCAGGTAAGGTGGTCGGTATTCCCATCTGTAGAAGAATTTTCCACAGTTTGTTGTGATCCACACAGTCAAAGACTTTAGCATAGTCAATTAGCAGAAGAAATGTTTCTCTGGAATTCTCTTGCTTTTCCTATGATCCAGTGGATGCTGGCAATTTGATCTCTGGTTCCTCTTCCTTTTCTAATCCAGTTTGAACATCTGGATGTTCTCAGTTCACGTAATGTTGAAACCTAGCTTGGAGAACTTTGAGCATTACGTTGTTAGCGTGTGATATGAGTACAATTGTGCGGTAGTTTGAACATTCTTTGGCATTGCTTTTCTTTCTGATTGGAATATAAACTGACCTTTTCCAGTCCTGTGGCCACTGCTGAGTTTTCCAAATTTGTTGGCATATTGAGTGCAGCATTTTAACAGCATCACATTTTAGGATTTGAAATACTCAGTACAGTCAAATAAATATATTTTTTAAATCTTGCTTAATTGCATGCCCAGTCACATTTGACTCTTTGTGACCTCATAGACTTGTAGCCTACCAGGGTCCTCTGTCCATGGAATTTTCCAAACAAGAATACTGGGAGCAGGTTGCCATTTCCTTCTCCAGGGGATCTTCCCAACCTAGGGATCATACCCAAGTCTGGCATCTCCTGCATTGGCAGGAGGATTCTTTACCACTCTGCCATCTCAGAAGTCCCTTAAAAAGTCTCTTGAAAAAAATTGAACATTGAGCTTAATCATCCTGGTATTGTTTGAAATTTCTGTTGATCTGTTTCATCATTTAAAATTTGTAGTTCCCAGCTATTTCTTCACTGTGACACACAATGAACAAAATGAATAGATCAGATAATTCTAAGAGAAGCCACCACAATGAGAAGCCCATGCACTGCAATAAAGAGTAACCCTCGCTTGGTGCAAATAGAGAAAGCAATGAAGACACAGTGCAACCAAAAAATTTTGTTTTTATTTTTCATTGAATACCTACTATGTCCCTGCCATACACTGTGCCAGACATGACACACAGCCAGATGTCAGGCTAAGGCTTAGACAAATTGGTTAGTAATTATTTACATTTCCCAGCATGGTAGCTATAAAGTTCTTTATTTTTTCATGGTATTCATTCACTCCTTTATTCTGAATGCTTTCACATACTTACTTTGTGTTGGGATATATGCTAAGTGCTAGACATAAAATGGTAAGTAAGACAGATACACATTCCTCTCATGGAGTTTACATTCTAGTTACAGCCAGATGTCAGGCTAAGGCTTAGACAAATTGGTTAGTAATTATTTACATTTCCCAGCATGGTAGCTATAAAGTTCTTTATTTTTTCATGGTATTCATTCACTCCTTTATTCTGAATGCTTTCACATACTTACTTTGTGTTGGGATATATGCTAAGTGCTAGACATAAAATGGTAAGTAAGACAGATACACATTCCTCTCATGGAGTTTACATTCTAGTAGGGGACAAAGCTCGGAGAAGGCAATGGCACCCTACTCCAGTACTCTTGCCTGGCAAATCCATGGATGGAGGAGCCTGGTGGGCTGCAGTCCATGGGGTTGCTAGGAGTCGGACACGACTGAGCGACTTCACTTTGACTTTTCACTTTCATGCATTGGAGAAGGAAATGGCAACCGCTCTAGTGTTCTTGCCTGGAGAATCCCAGGGACGGGGGAGCCTGGTGGGCTGCCCTCTGTGGGGTCACACAGAGTCGGACATGACTGAAGTGACTTAGCAGCAGCAGCAGCAGCAGGGGATGAAGCTACATCAGAACACAAGTGAGTGAAAGAGAATTTACTATAATTTGGTTTTTCTTTTTTTTCACTTGTGTGCAGCACTCTCAGTCTCCCTCCCCTTCCTTTCTCTCCTGTTCTTGAGCACTTTGGTCCTAAAGCCATTAGGTAAATCAGAAGAAGGTAGCATCCATGTCCGGGGACATGGGGAGACTTGGTGGCTTAGATTGGAGTGTCAGGCCGAAGCAGGATAAGGAAGAGGTCAATCCAGAACAGAAACCCAGCTCAGGTGTGGCCCAAGTGGTGAAGAGGCCGTCCACATGTGCCGTGGAGCAGCAGGGACAATGAGCAGTGGGCTGCACAGGAACGTGATGAAATCAATAAGCAGACAAGGGGTGAGAAGGGCCCAGTTTCTCACCATGAGAAGAAAGAGCTGCAGATACAAAAAAAGAGAAAAACTGGAGTGGGCTTTTGTGTTAGGTTGAAATACCGGTGTGGCCTCATGATTTCCAATGTACTGTATATATACAGACATATATATTCTCTAGCTGGCTTCTATATAACACTCTCCACTAAAATACACCAGAGTTCCTTTTTAAAATTGAAGTACAGCTGATTTACAGAAGGGGTCCTCGAAAAAAATGCCTGATTCCATGACCAGAGTAGGAAAAATACTTGATTAGCTTGGGAAAAAGGATTTTTTTCAGAAGAGCAAAGAAGCAGCCAGAATGAGGGGCCTGTGTCATAGGTCACAGTAGCCAGTTTCCCGCAGCCAGCATTGGCCAATGTGGGATAATTTAAGCATTAGAACAAATAAATAATTATAGTGATAGATTATAACCCATTGGATAACAGAAAGACCACTCTGGTATAAAATAATAAATGAATAACCTAATATATGGAGAGCAAACTGCAGAGAGAGGTACCAAATGAAGGCCTAGGAAATAACACACCCAGAGATGGAAAAGCAACAAAGTCAATTCTTCTTTACAGCCTCTTTTTTCCTTTAAATAGCAGTAAATGGTTAGAAATTACTTTTTTTTTTTTTTTTTGCCTCACCATGAGGCATGCAGAAATCTTAGTTCCCTAACCAGGGATCGAAGCTGTGCCCTCTGCATTGGGAGTGCAGAGTCTTAACCACTGGGTCACCAGGGAAGTTCAATAATTGCTAACTAAAGTTGCTTTTGAATTCTGCGTTTGAACAGCAGAATGAAATAGTGTCTAGACTGACTCACCAGAGGAAGGGCATCAGGAGAAACCAGTTTTTCAAATTAGGTTTTTCCAAAAATATAAAGCTGTTGAATATGTATTATCACAGGCTAGTTACTCAAGAGTTTTCTATAATGAGCCATGTATTTTAATTAGCAAAATTTAGAGCCCATCAAGGATTCAAAATTTGTGCTATTCCGTTCTTAATTTTTCTCGTATGGCTTGTGTTTTATCCAAAGCAATATCAAGCAAAACTCATACTTATTTGGCTGGACTGTTGCAATTACAGAAAAAAGTCAGTGAACATTTGCTGTAAGGCAAGTCCCAAAGTCAGATACAACTTAGCAACTGAACAACTTTTGCTAGGAAGTTAGAAGCTGCTTTAATTGTTTCCACCACCAGATGGCAGTGTTAGGATATCATAGAAATTCTACTTGCTGCTAACACGTATTGGAGAAGGCAATGGCACCCCACTCCAGTTCTCTTGCCTGGAAAATCTCATGGACCGAGGAGCCTGGTGGGCTGCAGTCCATGGGGTCGCACAGAGTCAGACAACACTGAAGCGACTTAGCAGCAGCAGCAGCTAACATGTATTGGTTTCTGACAAGTAACTTTCTGAAACAGTAAGGGAAAGGGTGAGAGTAACATTACCTACCTAAAAGTGTTGTGAGAATAAAATCACGAATATATGCAAAGCATGGACATATGTTAATGGGTTGAATTGTGTCCACCAAAATTCGTATGTTGAAGTCCTAGTCCCCAGGGCCTCACATTGTGACCCTATTTGGAGATGGGGTCACTGAAGACATAATTAGTTCACACGAACAAAGTTACTCCGGTGGACTCTAATCTAATATGGTCATTGTCCTCAAACAAAGGGGACACTTGGACATAGACGTTCACAGAGGGAAGCCATCATGTGAAGAGGAAGGCAGACTTGGGGTCATGCTTCTATAAGCCAAGGACCACCAGAGATGGCCAGCAACTAGCAGGAGCTAGGGCAGAGGCAGGGAGCACATTCTGCCTCACAGCCCTCAGAAGAAACCAAGCCTGCCAACACCTTGATCTCAGACCAGCCTTCAGAACTGGGAGACAATACTTTCCTGTTGTTTAAGCCTCCCGGCTGGTGGCACTTTGTTACAGCAGCCCTGGGAAATGAACAGCATGTGAAAAAGGGCTAATGCATATCAGCTGTTAGGAGCGCTGAACACTTCTAATATAATTGTTGCCTCATAGGCAACAAGACTGTTTCTGCTACAAAGTGCATTTTCCAGCTGTCATGGATTTATTGACTATATCCTACACACACACACACACACACACACACACACACACACACACACACACCACCCAAATCAAGACATTCTATGGAGCAAGAGAGAGCAGAGAGGGGAATTTCAGTGAAACACAGGAGGATAGCTGCTAACAATGAGATATGTAAGGTCTTCATTCTCTGAGGAAGCTCACACAGAGGGCACATCCTTGGGAGGGTCAGGATTTGGAGCTCTATGGTTTTGAGACTCTCAGGCATGCACTATAAAGGTGTTAGTTCTTCATACCAGAGAGGCCCTCCCTTTGCTGGTTGGAGAGTTGAATCTAATAATTGTAACATCCTTCTTCATCTCAGGCCGTGAATTTTGGTCATTTCCTTTTATTCTCTAAAAGCTGGGGAAGGGAAAGGGGCAAAGAAGCTTGGTGGTGGTTTGGTTTTGTTTGTTTTTGTCGAGATCTAGAATCTCTAAAAATCAACTGTATTAAAGATTGAGATCAGTTAGGTGGTATGAAGGCTGAAGAACTGCCCCTGAGCCCTCTGTCCACATATTTCCTCAATATTTCACCCCAATCCCTAAAGAGTCTTGAACAAGATTTCCCTGGTGGCTCAGTGGTAAAGAATCTGCCTGTCAGTGCAGGAGACACAGGCTTGATCCCTGATCCGGCAAGATCCCACTTGCCCCAGAGCACTCACTCAGTAGTGCCACAGCTATTGAGCCTGTCCTGTAGGGCCCGGGAGCCGTAAGCACTGAAGCCTGCATGCCCCAGAGTCTGTGCTTTGCAGCAAAAGGAGCCTTCGCAATGAGAAGCCTGTGCACTAGGCGCAGAGAGTAGCCCCCACTTGCCACAACTAGAGAAAAGCCTGAACAGCAGCAAAGACCCAACACACCCCAAAATCATCTAATTTCATTTAAATTTTAAAATAATGATATATTTTTAAAAAGAGTCTTGAATAAAGTGAGCTGGAATAGGCAGCACAGCAGGTTGCCACACTTGACACAGAACTCACCCCAAATCATCCCGTCCTCAGGCTCAGAGAAGGAACTTGGCCCCGCTGGATGGGCTGGGAGGCTGTCAGCTGTTAGGGGAACTTGGAGCTGCCTTGTGTGTGTGTATGATAAAGAGAGCGTAGTGAATATTTCCTGTGAGGTAATGGGTTGGATGGGAATTTTAGCAAAAAGGAACTGTGAGGACCTTGTTTGGTTATTGAAATGAGCCAACCAAGCAGAAAAGTTATCTTGAGACAAGTGAAACCCAGGGAGGGTCTGGATTCCAGATCTGCACAGATATGACACTGAGTCTTCTCCATCCCGCGACCTCTATACCTATTAGCTGTTTCCTCTCCCTAAAAAACAACTGCCACCCCACGCAATTTTGTCTAGTTAACTCTACGTCTTTTAAGACTCTATTATCAAGGATACATTTTCCACTAGGCCGTCTCTGATTTCTATGCTCTCTGTCTTAATTATGTGGAACAGCACAGAGTCAGGAACTTTATATGTTCACCTCGGCATTCCCAGCACCTAGTTGAATGCCTGGCTCATAACTTGGCTTTCTGACTGGGCTGAAAGTACCTTGGGATCACAACATTTATCTGATTGATTTTTATATCTTTCCAGAGTGCCAAGAATAAAGCCTTGTACACAGTAGGAGATCAATAAAAACTTGTTAAACATGCAGATCACAAAATGTAACAAGTTTGTTCTTTCTTTTTGTATTTCAAGGGAAAATATAATAAATAATCATGATACCAAGCCAAACAAATCCAAAAGAAACCTCCAGGAAACAAAAATGAGCAAGTGTGCCAAGAGGTTTTACAGAGTAAGTCCATATGGGATTTTAAAAAACAACACAAGTGCTGTGGGACTTTATTGTGAACTGAATCTGCCAATATCAATGCTGAAGAAGCCAATCCTAAAGCCAGCTACCAGCATTTGTTTCCCAAACACTGATTAAAACAAATATTTTTCAGTTGCCATAGCTTTGGGATATATTTTTGACAAGCACACTGCACACAAGAAAATAATATGGAAACTCTGGCTCCTTTCATTTTTGTTTGACATTAAAGAACCTAACCTCACTAGTGAGGCTAGAAAACACCAGTTTCACAACCACAAAGATAGCTTTCTTTGGATCCAGGATGCCAGCTCTGGTGCCATCGCTGTGATGATCTGTCATTTCTACCAGCAGCGTGTGCTTTACAATTGGACACAGCTTCCAAGTAGCCTTCAAGTCTGGAAACTAGCTAACATTAGACTAAGCCCTGTGTCTCTGCATGAAAGCACCGACAATATCTCTTTAATATGGTGTATAGCCCTTCTGCACAGTTTAATTTTTATTATGAAAATCTAAGAGCATATACAGGGCTTCCCTGGCGGTTCAGGTGATAAAGAATTTGCCTGCAATGCAGGAGACCCAGGTTTGATCCCTGCGTTGGGAAGATCCCATGGAGAAGGGAATGGCAACCTACTCCAGTATTCTTGCCCGGGAAATCCCATGGACAGACGAGCCTGACGGGCTACAGTCCAAGGGGTCACACAGAATCAGACACGATTTAGTGACTAACACTTCAAGAGCATATACCAAATCAGGGAGAATTCATTTGCCCATCTTCAACAGTTACCAACAGTGAAAGGAGAACTCAAGACATAGAACCCTTAAAGAAAGACTTTTCGCTTTCACTATTTAGCAAGGGAAACAATACTTAATAACAAACGTCTTCTCCAAACAAACAACATAGCAGATATCTAGATTAAAAATGAGAAGTTGCCAAGATTACTATCAGTTTGTATCATATTGCAAGGGTTGTCGCTGATCTGTGGATATCAATATTGTAAAAATCAGGAATAAAGTTGTTTGCATTAGGTTCTGAGCAGCTTACAAGAAGGGCTTACTTAGATCTTCATTCAGAAGCTAGTGTTAGGATATTCTGCCTTTTTTTAGTTTAAGGATGCCAAATATTTGGGATTTCTTTCTTAATTTATTTGGGGGTGAGTTTGTGACTATGGTACATGATGTACTAAGTCAAGAGACCAGCAGGATGAGTATTACTCCTGCTTTCTTGGTGAGCTCCTGCCTCTGAAGCATAAACTGGAGCATATAGGTTTGTTCAGTGATTTTCTGATTCACATCATTAACTTGGTGGATTTTTCCTATTTGGCCAGTTTAATTTATATAGGACTCATAAGAGGTGTGAGGCTTCCTAAGTGGCTCAGTGGTAAAGAATCCACCTGCCAGTGCAAGGAGACATAGGAGATATGGATCAGGAAGATCCCCCAGAGGAGGAAATAGCAACCCACTCCAGTATTCTTGCCTGGAGAATCCCATGGATAGAGGAGACTGGTGGGCTACAGTCCATAGGGTTGCAAAGAGTTGGACATAGCTAAGCGCACCCCACACACATAAGATGTTGATTAATATGAAAAGGTTTCCTTATTGTATGGTTCAAAAGAACTAAAGCCTTGTGGTGAATTAACGTCTATATAGAGGCATCATACTTCCCTGCTGGCTCAAACAGTAAAAGCGGTAAAAGCATCTGCCTACAATGCAGGCGACCCGGCTTCGATCCCTGGGTCGGGAAGAACACCTAGAGAAGGAAATGGAAACCCACTCCAGTACTCTTGCCTGGAGAATCCCATGGACGGAGGAGCTTGGTAGGCTACAGTCTGTGGGGTCACAAGGAATCAGCCACAACCGAGCGACTACACTTTAGAGGCGTCATGAAGCCCCTCGTTGTATTTTGATCCTATCAGTGTCACAGTATTTGAACCACTGCTATCCTCTTGCCCTTTCTATGTCTAAAAACAAAAGGCACCCCGTTTGCCTCTGCCAATGTTTACCTGCAGTAGCTGTATAACTGGGGTGCGAGTCCTTCTCTGAGATCTCCAAGTAAGCTAGTGTTCCTGGCCTGTCAGAAAGTAGCCTTCTTTTTAATTATTTCTTTATTTTTGGCTGTGCTTGGGCTGTCTCTGGGCTTCCCAGGTGGTGCTAGTGCTAAAGAACCCGCCTGCCAATGCAGGAGACATAAGGGATCCAGGTTCGATCCCTGGGTCAGGAAGATCTCCTGGAGGAGAGCACAGCAACCCACTCCAGTATTCTTGCCTGGAGAATCCCATGGACAGAGGAGGCTGGCGGGCTACAGTCCATAGGGTCACACAGAGTCAGACACGACTGGAGACGCTCGGCACGCAGGCACGCACAGGCTCTCTCTAGAGGCAGTGAGCTGGGGCTACTCTTTGTTGAAGTCTGTGGGCTTCTCATTGTGGTGCCTTCACTTGCTGTACGCTTCCCTGGTGGCTCAGCTGGTAAAGAATCTGCCTGCAATGCGGGAGACCTGGGTTCAGTCCTGGGTTGGGAAGAGCCCGTGGAGAAGGGAAAGGCTACCTACTCCAGTATTCTGGCCTGGAGAATTCCATGGACCATATAGTCCCCGGGATTGCAAAGAGTCAGACACAACTGAGCGACTTTCCCTTTCTGTTTTCTCTTGTTGCAGAGCTCAGGCTCTAGAACAAGGACTTCAGTAGCTGTGGGGCAGGGGCTTAGCTGCCCCAAGGCTTGTGGAATCCTCCCAGATCAGGGACCAAACTCGTGTCCCCTGCATTGGCTGACAGATTCTTAACCACTGGGCCACCAAGGAAGTCCAGGAGGTAACGTTCTTTATTAACCGTAAGGCTGAGATTCACTAGTCATAGGGCATGAACAAGGAAAGTTTTCTGGAAAGATTCTGTAGGCATCTTTTCCAAATATTCCACAGCAGTCCTTACTGCTTAATAGTGAGCCTACCATACCTAATTAAATGAGATTTGGTTTTGAATGTGACATTTCTGTTACAAATTTTTATCAAATCCCCATAGGAAAAGGATAGATTTGTTCTGAACCTGTGTAAATAATGACATGGTCATAAAAAAGTAAAGTAAAAGTAAATGGCATTTTGTGTAGTAATCATTATTCTGTGTAGTTTTACAGACAAAGCCAGTTAGTATGTGTTACTGTTTTCCACAGAATCACTCTTTTTAGTTATTATTTTGCAACTTATGCAAATATGAAATCATTATGTTGTACTCTAAAACTAATAGAATATTATATGTCAATTATAATTCAGTCTTTTACATAAATAAAATGCAATAACTTTAAAAATATTTTTCTTAGATTTCCTCTTGATTTATTATTATATTACCCATTTTCTAAGATATTTTATAGATTTTTTTCTGAACTCTGGGAGACCAATGGCAATAAGACACCCCTTAAAAATGTTTTGTTCTACTTTGAGCAAAGTTAACTTGTTAAATCAAAAATTAGTGATAAATTGGGAAGAAATTTATGTTCTTATTTGCCCAATGGAAAATAGAACACTATCCACAAGAAAGCTTTTCATCTTAATTTTCTTCCATCCTAGATGGAAAAGACTCTAGAGAGTTCTTTGGACAGCAAGCAGATCAAACCAGTAAACCTTAAAGGAAATCAGTCCTGAATATTCATTGGAAGGACTAATGATGAAGTTCCAATACTTTGGTTATCTGATTCAAAGAGCCAACTCGTTGTAAAAGACCCTGATGGGAAAGATTGAAGGCAGGAGGAGAAGTTGGTGACAGAGGATGAGATGGTTGGCTGGCATCACCAACACAATGGACATGAGTTTGAGCAAACTCCAGAAGATAGTGAAGGACAAGGAAGCCTGGCATGCTACAGTCCATGGGGTCACAAAGAGTCAAACACAACTGAGTGGTGAACAGCAACTAGATAATTAATTTTTTATTTTATAATCTTAATGTATAATTGGCCAACTACTGTCACAAAATCATCTGCTTTCGACCTAAAAAAAAAGTCCTAGAAATCCTCAGTCATCATTTAATTATACACTTGGTGACATCAGGGTAGAAAGCCTCATACCTGTGAATTTATTCTGTTTAGTACAATAGTGAAGAGTACATCTTCAGGCCTTTCCTGAGGTTGTGATTCTTTCAACGTTTCTCCCAGAAGATTCCATCACTGGTCTATAGTGTAATAACAGGGGTATAGACAACTGTTAAGGAAGGAGAAAAAATCTCTTCATGACAAGACTGAATGGGTTGGATTAAAGTACTATAATAACTAACAGTATCTACAAGAAGGCAAGTGAGACACAATGCATAAATATTTTATAGAGATTTAATCAACAATCACCCTGAAAGTAGTAATAGTATGGACACTTGGGGCATTGACAGATCTCCAGGGATCTTTATCTCTTGAAATGTGTTTTAAAATAGATAAAAAGCTGTGAATAAATTTTGTTGACAGTTATGATGCTGTTCTTTGCACATGAGCATGAGTATGCTCTATCCATCCTGAAGATGCAGGATTGCTGAAACATGTTAATTTTACTCTAACATAACATTATAACATACACGTACAGTCAGGAAAAACAAGACATGGAGCTGACTGTGGGTCAGATCATGAGTTCCTTCTTGCAAAATTCAGACTTAAATTGAAAATTTGAATATTTTGGAAGAGTTTTTAATAGATATATTGACTCTTGGTTTACTTTTGTATGTCATTTAACGTTAAATAAACATCAATATTGAAGATTTTTTTAAAAATGAAGGAAGTAGGGAAAACCACTAAACCATTCAGGTATGACCTACATCAAATCCCTTATGATAAGAGAGTGGAAGTGATAAATAGACTCAAGGGATTAGATCTGGTAGACTTAGTGCCTGAAGAATTATGGATGGAGGTTCATAACATTATATAAGAGGCAGTGACCAAAACCACCCCAAAGAAAAAGAAATTCAAGGAAGGCAAAGTGGTTGTCTGAGGAAGCTTTAAAAAATAGCTGAGGAAAAAAGAGAAGAAAAAGGCAAGAAAGAAATGGAAACATATATCCAACTGAATGCAGAGAACAGCAAAGAGAGATAAGAAGGCTTTCTTAAATGAACAATGCAAAGAAATAAAGGAAACAACAGAAGGGGAAAGACTAGAGATCCTTTCAAGAAAATTGGAGCTGTCAAAGGAACACTTCGTGCACAGATAGTCAGGATAAAGGACAGAAGTCGTAAGGACCTAACAGAACGGGAAGAGACTAAGAAGAGCTGGCAACGATACCCAGAGGAACTGTACAAGAAAGGCCTTAATGACCTGGATAACCACGATGATGTGGTCTCTCACCTAGAGCTGAACATGTTGGAGTGTGAAGTCAGGTGGGCCTTAGGAAGCATTACTACAAGTAAAACTAATGGAGGTGATGGAATTCCAGCTAAGCTATTTAAAACCCTAAAAGATGATGCTGTGAAAGTGCTTCACATAATATGTCAGCAAGTTTGGAAAACTCAGCTATGCCCACAGAACTGGAAAAGGTCAGTTTTCATTCTAATCCCAAAGAAAAGCACTGCCAAAGAATGTTCAAACGGCCATACAGTTGCATTCATTTCACATGCTAGCAAGGTTATGCTCAAAATCCTTCAAGCTAGGCTTCAGCAGTATTTGAACCAAGAATTCCCATGTACAAGCTGGGTTTTGAAGAGGTAGAAGAACCAAGGATCAAATTGCCAACATTCGTTGGATCGTGGAGAAAGCAAGGGAGTTCCAAAAAATATCTACTTCTGCTTCATTGACTATACGAAAGCCTTTGACTGTGTAGATAACAGCAAACTGAGGTAAATTCTTAAAGAGATGGTAATACCAGACTCCCTTACCTGAGAAACCTGTATGTGGGTCAAGAAGCAGCAGTTAGAACCAGCATGGAACAACTGACTGGTTCAAAACTGGGAAAGGGGTATGACAGGGCTGTATATTGTCACCCTGCTTTCACTCCTATGCAGAGTATATCATGCGAAATGCTGGGCTGGATGAATCATAAGCTGGAATCAAGGTTGCTGGGAGAAATATCAACAACCTGAGATATGCAGATAATACTACTCTAATGGAGAAAGAGAAAAGAAACTAAAAAGCCTCTTGATGAGTGAAAGAGGAGGGTGAAAAGTTAGATTGAAACTCAACATCGAAAGAACTAAGATCATGGCATCAGGCCCCAACACTTCATAGCAAATAGATGGAGGAAACCTGGAAACGATGATGGGTTTTATTTTCTTGGGCTTCAAAA
>SJYC01085747.1:0-15252 GCA_006408675.1 Madoqua kirkii | reverse complement strand
AAGCAAATCATTCATTTAAAAAAAATAACCGTATTAAGGTATAATTTTCATAAAATAAACTGCATGAGTTTCAAGTGTAACCCATGTTTTTTAAAAGGAAGATTTTTCTCAGATTTCTAAAGAGTAATTTATGTTTAAGAATGATAATGTAATATAAAACATTTTATATTTATATTCACTAATATTTATAATTTTTATGTTAGAAAACTATTTTTAAGCTAAAATATTATAGTGTGCTTGCTTGTCTATGACTTTGCTCTCCAAAGTGCAGTGTGTGACCTTAGAGATGTGCTGTGCTCAGCCTGTACTTGCTGTGGGAGCTGATTGTCAAATTTTCAGAAGTTTTGTGAGTCAGTTAACATGCTAATAGCTCAAAATCAGTGATGGTAGGAGTATTTTTACACTGCAGAAATTGGTTTAAAAGTCAGAGCCTTTTTCTCCCTCAGTGAGCTAGAGCTAGCACTCTTTTGTATGCATGCATGCTAAGTCACTTCAGTCACGTCTGACTCTGTGTGACCCCGTGGGCTGTAGCCCGCCAGACTCCCCTGTCCATGGGATTCTCCAGGCAAGGATACTGGAGTGGGTTGCCGTGCCCTCCTCCAGGGGATCTATGACCCAGGGATTGAACCCACATCTCTTACGTCTGCATTGGCAGGTGTGTTCTTTACCACTAGTGCCCCCTGGGAAGTCCAGAACACTACTCTGTGCACTCAGATTGGTTAGCACAAGTGTCCCTCGGGATACAGTAAAAAAAAATGAGAACTTCCAGTTCTGTTTATCTTTTTTATTTATCTTCTTGTGTTCATTTTATAATGTATGTATTTTTAAAATGGCACAAGTATACAGTTTGTGTCTCTGCATGTATATATTCATAAATACATCTACATATGTGTGTATGTATACATTTACATGTATACATACATATACATACATATTTGGCTTTATTGAGAGAGATTTTTAGTTTAAACCTTGTGGAGACTGTTGGAGAGCATTTCCGTTAGCTTAGAATCAGAAACTATGGTGTATGTGCCACTCAAAACAATTCCTAAGGTTCTAAAACTGCAGAGGGCCTCTTAGATCAAATTTATATCAAAGTACTTCTCCCTTTAAGCTTTTTTTTTTTTCCCCTAAAGAGGATGCTTGTAATAAACTAATCACATGCGTAGAAGTCTGATGAACCATAGCCCAAACTGAGGTTAAAACTACCGTGATTCTTCAGCTATACTTCAGTTGATGAACAAAGCAAATAAACCCAAAGCTGCCATGATTCACATGATAATTCTGTGCTTATTTAAGCTCCAGTAATCGGTTACAGTGACTTACTGTTTGACTTGTTTAGACCCCAATTGTAAGTAGCCCTTAGTTTTCTAGCGTGTTTTAGAACAGTCTTAGATCCGAATGTAGAGCAAAATTGGTTTTTAGCCTTTCAGTAGATAGTAGTTAAATATTACATTAACTAGCATGTGCCAGTATGTATGTTCCTTTCTAGATTTAGAAAAACTAATTTAAATAAAAATGTACTGCAGTGGAACTGTGGAAGAAGATTTTGAACAATGTTTTAAAATAACAGTACTTTGTAAAAATGTGAAAGTGTGGTAAGAGGATTACCACACTGTGACAGATTAGCTGTGTTACAGGCCAGATTAACAGCTCTGTTATTCATTTCTTAATCAGAATCTACCATATAACACAGCTAGAAAAGTCAGTGAGGAGGTTAAAAAGTTGTTTTTCAAAACTCCTATTACCTATATCAGTATTTGTCAAGCTTGAATCAGAATGGTAGTCACCTGAAGGTGTGCTGAGAGTACAAATCTGTGTCAGTAGGTCTGGCGTGGGGTCTGAGAGTTTGCGCTTCTAACAGGCGTCTGGGGCAGCGCTGCTGCTGCTGGTTGTAAACCACACTTGGAAGACGCACAATCTAGAGTTTTCACAAAAGTATTAGGATAAGGATATTGTCAGCCTTATAGACATCACCAGCTTCTGAATCGTCCATAACCTGACACTTTTATTAGTTGTTTTAATTTAGGTAATTCCATAGAGGGCTTGCCTGGTAGCTCAGTAGTAAAGAATCCATCTGCCAATGCAGGAGATGCAGGTTCAGTCTGTGGGTCAGGAAGATCCCCTAGATAAGGAAAGGCAACCCCTTCCATTATTCTTGCCTGGAAAATCCTATGGACAGAGTAGCCTGGCGAGCTACAGTTCATGGAGTTGCAAAGTAGGACATGATTTAGTGACTAAACAACAACAATTTCACAGAATGTTGTAGTAAATAGCAATCTTTTCCTGTCAAACTAATGTGGAATTACTTATCAATAGGTAATGGAGACCAAAAGCATGTTGTACCTTGTGACAGAATATGCCAAAAATGGAGAAATTTTTGGTAAGCACATTTCTTTCAATATTTTACTTTGGAAAATGTCAGTAAGCTTTTTGAATAGAGTATTTTCTATTAATTCCCCTGCTTGCTTAAAAGTTGCTAATGTGAATTAGAAATTTTAAAGTATTATAATAAAATATACAGTAAGTAAAAATATAGAATATAATTTGTTCTCTTATATTTATGCTATTAAGGCTATTGCTTAATTCTCTTCTGTGTTAAAGAGATTGGAAAATCAAAGTTGAGGGAAACTTTCAGTCATACTGCAAAGGAGATTCTTTTAATCTTCCTTTTTACTTTCTTTACAGGGTAAAAGATAAGTCAACAAATATTTATTGAACTTGTACTATGTCTCAGACATTGTACTAGGTGTAGGGGATACAGTGGTGACCTAAATAACAGTCCCTGCTGTTGTGGATTTTATGGTTTAGTAAGCTGTTAACTTTAGCTGTAGATCTCTGAGAAGTCACTAAACCTCTCTGGGACTCACAGTTTCTTTATTTCTTAATAAAAAATATTTGATTAATTGGTTTATATGATCCATTCTAACTCTTAAAAATTATAACTGTTGTATTGGTTCTAGCTTTCATCTATTTTATTGTTACTTTATGGAATAAGAACACCATAAATAGTCTAAATAGTTTGTTTTTTAACCTAAAAGTCCAAAATTGTTTTTGAAACAGCTTTATTGAGGACTTCACGTACAATAAATTGTGTGTACTTAACGTGAACAGTTTAATACGTTTTCAGTCACACGTGTGAAAGAAACCACCTCCATCAGATAACCATCACTTCCCAAAGTTTCTTCATAACCCTTTGTAATCTCTCTTGCCCCACTTCACCACTAGGCAAGCACTGATGTGTTTTCTGTCACTATAGATTATTTCTTCTGCAGTTTAAAGGTACTCGTGTAGTCTTTACCTTTTCTTCATCTGGCTGCTTTCTCTCAGTATAATTAAGATCCTTCCATTTATTTAGGTATATCAGTGTATCATTTCATTTTATTGTAGGTTGTATATAATTTTGTAAATATACCCCGGGTTGCTGATCCGTTTGTGTGTGGATGGACATTTCAGTTGGCTTCAGTTTTTGGCTACTACACATGAATTGCTGTGAACATTCATGTGTAAGTCTTTAACTTAGAGACTACCTTCAAATAATATTCACCACTTAACATATAGTATATATTACTATGCTCAGTCACTCAGTCCTGTCCAACTCTTTGTGACCTCATGGACTGTAGCCTGTCAGGCTCCTGTGTTGATGAGATTTTCTAGACAAGATACTGGAGTGGGTTGCTGTTTCCTCCTCCAAGGGTTGAACCCACATACCTTGCATCTCCTGCATTGGCAGACAGGTTCTTTACCACTAGCGAGAACCGTAAAATAATATACTTTGTCTTTTTTAATGAGTTAGTTGCTTTGGCTGTGTCAAGTCTTTGTTGCGGCACCTGAGATTTTCATTGTGTCATGTGGGCATGTGGGCTCAGGAGTTGTGCACACAAACTTAGTTGTCCCATGGCAGGTGGAATCTTAGTTGGACCAGGGATCGAAGCCATACCCCCTGCATTGCAAGGCAAGTTCTTAATCACCGGACTACCAGAGAAGTCCTTGATGATATACTTCTGTTTAACGCCTCCTTGCCTTTATTGTCTTGTCATGCATTTTATTTACACCTGTTTTATGAAACACAAAATGCAGTGTCGTTTTTGTTTAAAAAGTTAATTATGTTTTAGAGATTTCATTATTTTTAAAACTCATGCATTTATTAGTGGAGTTACCTTGACACGTCCCTATATGTGGTGCATGGTTTCTCATCTTTATTTTATTTGGATACATACTTTTATCTGGCATCATTTTTCTTCTGCCTGAAGGACTTCATTTAGCATTTCTTACAGAGCGGGTCTGTTGATGATGAAATCTTTCAGCTTTTGTGTATCTAAAATAATCCTTATTTTGTCTATTTTTAAATGACACTTGTACTGGATATGTAATTCTAGGTTGACTTTTTTCCTTCAGTGCTTTAAAGATGTTGCTCCACTGTCTTCTCTTTTGCATTATTTCTGACAAGAAATCTGTTGTCATCTTTTTCCTTTATATCTCGTAAAGTGCCCTTTTTTCCCTGGCTGCTCCTAAGATTTTCTGTTTATCACTCTTTTTTAACAGTTTGATTATGATGTGCTTTTGTATGGTTTTCTTCATGATTCTTAGTTTTGCTGTTTGTTGCTTCTTAAATTTGTGAATGTTAAGTTTTCATGAAATTCAGAAAAATTTCAGCCATTATTCTTCTGGCCTTTTCTTCAGAGACTCTACTTACACATATATTAGGCTCTTTGAAGTCCTCCCACTGCTCACTGATTCTAGTTTGGAAAATTCCTCTTTCTCTCTGCATTTCATTTTGGATAGCTATTATTATTTCTGTGTCTTCAAGTTCTTTAAATTCTTTAGCTGTTTGTTTCAACTAGAAGCTTCTTAACTGATGTTTTAGTAGAATTGTGTGGGCTTGAAGCCAAAAAAGTCTAGTTTACAATGCTGGCTACCCCGTGTTAATTGTCTTTCAAGAAATCTTTATTGAAAACTGACTGACTGTATACTGCAGACTCTTCTGTGTGGGAAGAATTCCCCAATAAGAAAAACAGATAAAATTCCTTATCTCAGGAACCTTAGGTTTTATTGTGGGGAGAGAGACAATACACAAAGTAAGTAAATTGTATATAGTATACTAGGTGGTAGTACATGCTATAAAAATAAGAAAGAAAGGAAGAGGGCATGTGGAGTGGGAGAGCTGTTTGTGGTATGACACAGAGTGGTCCGGAAAGGCCTTGTGACACTGGAGCCAAGACCTGAAAGCAGAGTCATGTAGATGTAGGGAAATGAGAGTGATCCCAGTAGAAGAAATGCAGAGGCACCGAGGCAGCAGTGCGGTTGGTGTGATCGAGGAGCAGCAGGGAAGTGCAGCTGGAAAGAAGCAAGCAAGACGAAGAGCCAGCAAGGAGGGGCAGGAGAAAGGTCAGACAAGATCAGAAAGGCAGAGGTGAGGCAGCAGTGGGGCAGACTTAGGGGCTTTGCAAACCACGTAAGGAATGTGATTCGTACCTTCAACAAAATTAGAGAACCATTAGAGAGGTATTTGAGCAAAGAAGTGATTGCATCTAATCTATATATATATGCACACACACGCATATATATATATATATATATATATATATATTTTTTTTTTTTTATGCTGCATCCCAGAGCTTATGGGCCAACAAAGATCTGTATAGTCACAGCTATGGTTTTTCCAGTAGTCATGTATGGATGTGAGAGTTGGACTATACGAAAAGCTGAATGCTAAAGAATTGATGCTTTTGAACTGTGGTATTGGAGAGGACTCTTGAGAGTCCCTTGGACTGCAAGGAGATCCAACCAGTCCATTCTAAAGGATCTCAGCCATGGATGTTCTTTGGAAGGAATGATGCTAAAACTGAAGCTCCAGTACTATGGCTGCCTGATGCAAAGAGCTGACTCATTTGAAAAGACCTGATGCTAAGAAAGATTGAGGGCAAGAGGAGAAGGGCACAACAGAGGATGAGATGGTTGGGTGGCATCACCGACTCAATGGACATGAGTTTGAGCAAGCTTTGGGAGATGGTAAAGGACAGGGAAGTCTGGCATGCTACAGTCCATGGGGTCTCAAAGAGTCAGACAGGACTGAGCAACTGAACAACAACAAGAGCTTGTGGGATCTAGTTCCCTAACCATGTATCAAACCCATGCCCCCTCATTGGAAGCATGTAGTCTTAGCCACTGGACCACCATGGAAGTCCCTAAGTTAATATTTTTAAAGCATCACTGGCTGCGATGAATAGATAGTAGTGAGCAATAGATAACAGAGAGCAAGGATGGAAATGGGAGCCCAGGTAGGAGAGAGAATGATGGCTCAGACCCAGGTAGCAGAAGTGAACATGGTGCTAAGTATGCTAATGGTATCTTTTGGATGAGTAGAATCAGTAGGATTTCTTGACAGATGAAAACCACCCAAATATTGAATATTAGGAAAGAGACCAATGTCTCATCCCTGAGGCAGTCAAACATTAAAAACTTAGAAGAACCAGCAAAGAAGAAGAGAAGAAAACCAAGAGAATGCAGTGTCCTGGAAACCAACACATGAAGAAAGTGTTTCCAGAAGGACAGGGTGAGCATCTGCATCAGATGCTGCTGGTAGTCAAGAAGGATGAGGAGCAATGTTTAACCATTGTATCTGGCCCTTGGTAAGACAGTTTTGGTGAAGTGAATTGGCCAGAGCTATGTTGAAGAGCAAATGACAGAAGAAAACCAGAGAGAGCCAAATACACAGCTCTTCAAAGGATTTCTTCTTCACAGAGAGAGGGGGCAAAAGGGGGGGTAAGGTAGTTGAGAAGGGCAGTAGGGTCAGGGGAAGGCCTTTGAAGTCTTTATTCTTGGAATATTTTTTCAAGCTTCAGGCTGCAGTTTTATCAATAAACTAGAGAGAAATGGCTATTCTGTGTTAAATGTCATTTTTATGAAAATGGAAAATTCTCAGTTACTCCTTCTTGCTAAGACCTTTGATGATTAAAGTTGGGTCACATTGTTTTATATAAATTGAAGCATAATTTTGAGATTTTTAATATAAGAAGTTTATTTTGAATGTAAAATGGCCAGAGTAAATACAGAAGATAAGACACAGTAAGCTGTAGATTTAAGTAGTTGCAAGCAAAGCCAGTTTCTGATGTGGTTACCACAAGGACAGTAAAATAGAAGTGAGAAGATGAAGTCCATAGGCTATTAATCAAATAGTGAAAATGTATATATAACATTCCAAGTAGATTCTGAGCTGAAAATCTTTTCAGTCTGTTTTAGGTGACACAAATGTAATGTTCAACTATGTATTAAGAACTATATGTTAAAATCTATTGTTCATGTTTATAATATTGAGATTATTCTTTACAAATACCTTTAGTGCCTCCTCTGTGCTGGAGGGCATTGTGGGTTTTTTTTTTTCCTTTTTTTTTGGCTGTTGATGGGTCTTCACTGGGGCCTATAGGCTTTCCCTAGTTGTGGGACACGGGCTTAGTTGTCCTGCAGCATGTGGGATCTTAGTTGCATGACCAGAAATCGAACGCACATCCTTTGCATTGGAAGGTAAACTCTAACCACTGTACCACCAGGGAAGTCCCTGTGTCCTCCTCCCAACACACACCTTTTTTTTTTCCCCCATTCCCTTAGTTTAGGTTATCAGCAAGTCATACTTTGTGTTCTTGGAAAATAACTTGAAAATAAATCCTATTTTCCACAGTCATCACCTTTATCTAGACTTTCATCACCTCATCTCAATTATGAAAACCTTATATTTTACCACCCTCTATTTCTTTTCCAGTCAAGTACATTTCTGATATATTTCCTATTTAATCTTCCCCAACTATTATTTTTATTATATTACCACCATGTTCATTAACCTTTACTTACCTTCCTATTTATTGGATAAAATTCAGACTTCAGTCTGCAAATTGGGTGCTCCACTAAGTAAATGAATGTGCCCAATTATTCCTTACATAGGTCCACAGATGATCCTTAGTTATGGATAACCAGTTGCCTCAGTTAATAATTAGTCTTCCTTTCTTCTTCCCTCCCTCCTTTCTTCAGTCTCTTTCCATCTTTCTTGGTCTGTATCTTTCTATCTGAAAAGTTTTTATTTTTACAAAAGTTAAACATGTACTTGGGTAAGTTAAATAATTCTGCCAGATTTGTTACCAAAAAATGCCAGTTTCCCATCCTCTTCCCCACCCCTATTTCCCTTTCACAGGGGCTGCCACTTGCACTCCTTTCAGCTGATTAATTCAGATTTGCTTCCATTTTCCTAAGTAATATGATTATATTGCAGCTTCTGGCTTTTTCTGTTTAAGGCACAGTTTTTTTAATACTTCTTGAATTCTTTATCTACTCCTATAAGTAAGTAGCATATGTTAGAGAGGTGTGTAGGGTCAGTTGTGAAAAACCTTAAGTGTTTTGATAAAGGGTTAGGGTGATTTGTTAGAGTGGGGATCTGTGAGCCAAAAGCTGATGATGAGCCAAAAGGTAATTATCTGTGTGAGGACTTGGTTAGAAAGATGAATCCAACAAGGGTATGAAGTGTGAAGTAAAGGAGGAAAGAAGCGATTTAGGAGATTATTTTATTGTCTAGAGATGGGAGGCTGAATGCCTAGATTAAGATGTTAATTGTCAGATTCTTATATGCAGAACGTATATGCAGAGTACATCATGTGAAATGCCGGGCTAGATGAAGCACAGGCTGGAATCAAGATTGCTAGGAGAAATATCAATAATCTCAGATATGCAGATGATACCACCCTTATGGCAGAAAATGAAAAAAAACTAAAGAGCCTCTTGATGAAAGTGAAAGAGGAGAGTGAAAAAGTTGGGTTAAAGCTCAACATTCATAAAACTAAGATCATGCCATCTAGTCCCATCCCTTCATGGCAAATAGATGGGGAAACGGTGGAAACAGTGGCAGACTTTATTTTGGGGGGCTCCAAATTCACTGCAGACTGCAGCCATGAAATTAAAAGATGCTTGCTCATTGGAAGAAAAGTTATGAACAACCTAGATAGCGTATTAAAAAGCAGAGACATTACTCTGCCAACAAAGGTCTATCTAGTCAAAGCTATGGTTTTTCTAGTGGTCATGTATGGATGTGAGAGTTATACTATAAAGAAAGCTGAGCACTGAAGAACTGATGCTTTTGAACTGTGGTGTTGGAGAAGACTCTTTAGAGTCCCTTGGACTGCAAGGAGATCCAACCAGTCAATCCTAAAGAAAATCAGTTCTGAATATTCATTGGAAGGACTGATGCTGAAACTGAAGCTCCAGTACTTTGGCCACCTGATGCAAAAAACTGACTCATTTTAAAAGACCCTGATGCTGGGAAAGATTGAAGGCATGAGGAGAAGGGGACAACAGAGGATGAGGTGGTTGGATGGCATCACTGACTTGATGGACTTGAGTGTAATGGACAGGGAAGCCTGGCATGCTGCAGTTCATGGGGTCGCAAAGAGTTGGACATGACTGAGTGACTGAACTGAACTGAACTGTCAGATTCTTGAGAAAAGATTTTAGGCAACAGATATTTCCTAAATAACAATGCTTAAAGTGCTTTATATGGTTTATTTATTTAAGCCTCACAAAAATCTTTAATAATAAGATAGGCACTGAAAAATTCACGAATTTTTCCAAAGTCACACAGCAAATATGTGGGAAAGTCTGAATTTGAACCATGCAGTTCCTGAGTCTGTACATTAATAATTATAATCTGTCAGTTCACAAGAGAGGAAAATAGAGTTACGATTTAAAGCAGATATAATTGAAGAATATTTGTAATGTGGATGACAGCAACAGAGAGACCTGGTTCCCAACTAGAAAATTACAAATTAGATTTTAAATGTGCTGTCAGAGATAACATCAGGATATCTAGTTTGATGTGAGCTGTTGGCAGTTGAAGATACAGAAGCAAATGACATTCAAAAGAGAACTTAAATTCAACAGAAAAAAGACAAACAACCCAATTTAACAATGCACAAAAGACTAGAACCAAGCACTTCACAAAAGAAGATATATTAATGGTGGGGTCGCAAAGAGTTGGACACAGCTGAACTGAACTGAACTGAAGCACATGAAAAATTTCTCAACATAAATAGCCACCAGAGAAATGCAAATTAAAAGTCACAGTGAGATAACATTACATATCAACTAGGATATTTTACATTTTAAAGATTATAATAAATGTTAGTGAGAATCAGTTCAATTCAGTTCAGTCCCTCAGTCATGTCCGACTCTTTGCGACCCTATTGACTGCAGCAAGCCAGGCATCCCTCTCCATCACCAACTCCAGGAGTCCACCCAAACTCATATCCTATGAGTCAGTGATGCCATCCAACCATCTCGTCCTCTGTTGTCCCCTTCTCCTCCTGCCTGCATTATCTTTCCCAGCATCAGGGTCTCTTCCAATGAGTCAGATATTGGCATCAGGTGGCCAAAGTATTGGAGTTTCAGCTTCAACATCAGTCCTTCCAGTGAACACTCAGGACTGATCTCTTTTACGATGGACTGGTTTGATCTCCTTGCAGTCCATGGGACTCTGAAGAGTCTTCTCCAACACCACAGTTCAAAAGCATCAATTCTTTGGCGCTCAGCTTTCTTTGTAGTTCAACTCTCACATCCATACATGACCACTGAAAAAACCATAGCCTTGATTAGACGGACCTTTGTTGGCAAGTTAATGTCTCTGCTTTTTAAAGTGCTGTCTAGGTTGGTCATAACTTTTCTTAAGGAGCAAACATCTTTTAATTTCATGGCTGCAGTCACCATCTGCAGTGATTTTGGAGCTCCAAAAAATCAAATCAGCCACTAGTGAGAATATGAAGCAGCTAATATTCTCATATATTGGCAATGAGAGTTTAATGTGATGTATAGCAAATCAGAATAACTGTTTTTCAGTTTTTTAGAAATTAAGCATATATCTACCCTGTTACTGAACCATTCCATTCCTAGGTATTTACTTTAGAAAAATGAAAACAAATGTTCATAAAATGACTTGTACAAGAATATTCATAGCAACTTTTTTCACAAACAGGAACAACCCAAATGTCCATCTAGAAGAAAATGTATCCAAAACAAATTATGTATAGGAATACAGTGGGTGATGACACAGCAATAAAAAGGAATGAACTACTTATACATGCAGCAACATAAACAAATTCTACGTTATGCTGAGCAAAAGAAGCTAGACAGAAAAGAGTTTATACTGTTATGGTCCTCCTTATGTGAAGTTCTAGAACAGGCAACACTAATAATGTTAATGAGGTTGAAAAGTGGTTGTCTCTTTTCATTGTTTCTGGGGAGAGGGGAAAATCGACTAGAAAGGGGTAAGAGGCAACTGTCTCAAGTAGTGGAAATGTTGATTTTTGTTTTGAGTAGTGGTTATACAGAGTATACCATGATCAGAACTCATCTAAATCACTTCCTAAGAATTTACATTTTGCTGTAATGCAAATTATACCTCACTAAATCATTTTCTCTCAAAAAAGGGGGGGCTGGTTTAGTAACATAGGTATATATTTGAGAATTATCTATAGAAATATGAGTGAAGCTTTAATTAATAATAAGACCTCAGAGAGAAGGTGGCTAAAAATTGAGTTTTGATTATGAAGGCAGGTTGGTAAAATGGACTTGGTGAAGTAGAAGAGTGTCTTGCAAAGTAAGGATAGTTTCTGTCCTTATTAGACAAGAGAGTTTAGAATAAAGAGGAATATGTTTGGTCATTAAGAGATCATCAATTGGAGAGAGAAATGGCAAGCTGCTCCAGTATTCTTACCTGGAAAATCCCGTGGACACCTTGGGGGCTAGAGTCCAGGGAATCACAAGAGAGTCGGACATGACTTAGCAACTAAACAACAACAACAGCAAAGTTGGAAAAAACTAATCTATGTGTGTGTAATGTTTATTTTTTACTTGGCATAAATTTGAAAGGAGGAAGATGAAAGCCAATTTAGTAAAGTGTTTTTGGTCAAAAAAGGGAAAAGAGAGATCATCAGTGCTTTGAAGAGAGTACTTTTCAATAAATTGGGAAATAAAGCCAAATTTCAAAAGGTTATGGACTTATGGATGGTGAGAAAAGGGAGAAAGGTATTATGAAACTTATTTTGAGGCTTTTTTTAAGGTAGAAAAGAAAGAAGGAAAAAACTGAGGGATAAATTGGGGTCTGTAGAATTCAATATGTGTCACGGTTTGTGGTGGTGATCTTAGTGTCTGAAGAAGCTAGGAAAGAAAAGAATATAGATAGGAAAGAAGAAACAGTTGGTGAAACAAGGTCCAGATTAGACAAGAAACAGCAGGATCAGGAGCACAGAGGGAATGGTTGGCTTAGAGGAGAGGAATTCCTCCTCCTCTGAGAAGGTGTGCAGGGGTGCACACTCAGTGAGAATTAAAGCTCGGGCCAAGGACATGGCTACAGAGGCACTTTGGGGGTACACAGAAGGAAGATGAGTTTGTTTGTGTAGAATAGACTTAATTCTGTAGTGTAGCAAGTGAGACATCAGGGAAAGAATGATCCATTAGATGCTGTGGTGTGGGGAGGGGTTCGGAGCAGCTGGTGGTGTTGATACGACAGCCAGGGGATGGATGAAAGCGTCGATCATTGGCTCTGTGGGAGGGCATTCATGGTGGACTCCCAGTGAGCAGTGCTTTCCAACCCGGGAGGGGAGACAGTGGACACCGTGAGTGAGCCAGGCTGGATGCTGGGAGGGGACGAGGACAGAGGCCCGCACACGTTCTAGTGGCCAGTGAGATCAGCGTTAAGGGGGCTAACTGTGAGATCCGAGATCAGGAGCGAGATGAGTGAAGCAACAAAGGAGTCTCAGGAGCCGAGAAACAGAGCAGTGGAGCAGCTGAAGGTTAAGAAAAGGATGAAGTACTTTTGGGAAAAAGAGCATGCACATATGAAAAATAAAAACTCTAAGCTTGAGTCTGTGCATAGCTTGCTACACCTCACCGCTTGCAGGTTGCCGTGTGCTTCTGGCGCTGACTGCCCTGACTGTGCCCTGCTCATTCAGGAACGGCCTCGAGTCTTGTCTCTCCTCACCCACTCCTTTGCATAGAGAGGTTTCCTGCTCCATCTGGTTTTCTTGCTTCATCTGACTAGGTTTAGGCCAAAAGAGTGATTTTGGTGGCATGCTGAGGAGGCATCTACGGTGCATGATTCATGCATTCTAAGGCTACGGTCTTTATGCCCTTAATTTTTGTTTGGTTAATTAGATTGCACCTCATTCCACAGATGATGGAAATTAAATGAAAATAATACAAAAGCAATCATTCTAAAATAGAAACAAGAATAAAGACTGAATCAGAGAATACATTTAAGAGTAGAAAACAGCTGTGGAAAGTGAAGGAAGAGAACACAGAAGCAGTAAGGGCCTGAGAGCTTCAGGTTAGGCTCTACACTTTCTGGCTGTCAAATGAAAATAAGATGTAGCCATCTACGGCATTTTATCTAAGAAAAAGGTGCCTGTTCTTCAAAGAAAGAAAAACATTTTCTCGGTAGTAAATTCTAGAATAAAATTTTCCTTTGAGGTTTCTAATAGCAGGTCCTAAGTAAGCCATCTTTTTTAAACCAAAATCCAATTAGAACTGATAAAACTTTTCAGAGGCTTCCATTGTTTTTGGAATAAAGTCCAGGAACTTTAACAAGGCCAGTAAAGATGATTTGTCTGAGCCTTAAAAACAATTACAGCAAAGACTATCATTCCTTGAACATTTGCCATGTGTTGGACATTATGCTGTTCATTTACTGTGTCACTTTGTCCTCTCAAAAACCTTATAAGATAGGGACCACTAATATTTCCATTTTACGATAGAGGAAACTGAGAAACAGGTTACACAGTTTGTCCAGGTCACACAGCACACAGGCAAATAACCAGTATAACCAAGGCTTGAAGCTGGAGCCTGACTGCAGAGCCCGGACTGTGAATGACCCCACTGTGCTAACTGGTTATGTGCCTTCTGAAAGTTTTTTGAATTTAACAAGCTTCTTCTGTCATAGTGTCATTGCACATTACTGTTTCTTCTGCCTGAAGGACTCTGAGCCCTCCCCCTCATCCCCTTAAGCATGTCAATTAATTGAATCTTGAAGGATGTAATTGATTTAATCATAATTAATTAAATGATCATTAAAACTAGAAACAGGCAAAGCATGTAACAGTTTGTCCACAGTGGTGTATGGAACTGTTCTCCTTGCTAGAGCTTCTGTGTTGTTCTGGTCCCATGTTCCCTCCTTGCCCTTAATGGAAGTAGAAAGAATTTGAACCCTTATCTTCAGTACTTTGGCTGGTGGACTTTTTACCAACTTTAATGACCAAATCTATCTAATGACCACAAAACCCATAACTAGGCTAATCTTCATTTTGATTCTCAGAACGTGTGAATTTCTGATTCCAGATCTGGTTGATCTGGAGCGAGGAACATTCTTTTCACTCTACATATTCAAGTCTTGTTATTGAAATTCCATCTCCTCAGTAAAGTCTATCCATACTGATTTCCTCTTTTGAAAGGATTTCATTCTCTTTTCTCTATAACTCACTTTAAAATTTGCCTACATACTGCCTTTCATTATTATTCAAGGGTTCTTGTGTATCTTTTTATCTCTGCTAGATTGTAAGCTCCTGCTGAGGACTTAGCACAATACCCAGCATTCTATAAACACCTGTCGGATGAATGTTGTAATAGTCTACTTTGACCTTATACACCTTATTTACTCAGTGCAGCCAACAGGAGAACACTGCCAGGTGAAGTAGTCTGAAGGTACTTCTTTGTTCAGATTTTGAAAGAAGTTTGCTGTTGGACTACTCTTTAAGAGATAAACATGAATGAGGAAATGCTAACTGAATCAAGGGAGAAAATTGGCTTCCTCTAGTGTACTGAGCAGTTTTTGAGTACTTACTGGTAGTTGCCACCCCACAGTTACATTCTTTCTTCCAACTCCCACATCCCTAAAATAACCCATTTGGGAGTAAAATGATAAGAGCTAAAAAATTTAATCTGAGTAATTTTTATATAGCAGTTAGTGTGCACCTCTGAAGGATATTATTTTCTTAATCTAGCAGGGTGAAGTATGTAATGGCAAATGAATTTGCTGAAAAGAGCCTAGAGTTATTTATAAATATAAGGCTTTGAGTCTGAAATGTGCGTGATTAATGAAAGTTATTCAAGATTCTTGCCTTCTTCAGAACTATTTCTCATGTTTGTCCATTTATTCACCCGCAGAAAAAGGTGCAAAATCTTAGGGTGGTCACCTTGTGGGACACTTTGGGCACTGTTCAAACAATT
>SJYC01085744.1:0-56149 GCA_006408675.1 Madoqua kirkii | reverse complement strand
GGGAGAAGATATAAAAACTAAATATTCTTAGTATTGACAATATTAAAGATTATATCGGGTTGGTCAAAAAGTTTGAGTTTTTCTGTGAGGTGTTACAGAAACATCTAAATGAACTTTTGGCCAACCCAATAGCTGATAAAGACTAAGAGGTAAAAAGAGGATGAAGATAGTGGAGGGAGGACTAAGTGACCTTATCTTACAAATTTGGGAACCAAGAGAGTCTCACTCTCTGTGGGTCTGTGACTGAGAGATAAGTAATATGAAAAAGAGTATCACCTCCAAGACACCAAAAGGTGGAAAATAAAAGCAAGAAAATGTCATTGAAATATTTTCCAAGAAAGGAAAAGATAGAAGAAATATTTCACATTTGTGTTGCTAAAGTGCTTTTTGCTAAGTGTTGAGGATTGCGGGAGAGGTTGTCTGTGATTTATGAAATAAGAAACAGCTTTAAAAATCCTATTTGAAGATTCCCTGAGGGACTACAAGAGTAGGAGTGACATAGAGGATGTCAGTAGTGATACAAGATAGCTAAATTCTCATGATTCATGACAGGAACTCAATAGGCAATGGTCTAGTTTTGATATATCAAGAAACTGTATCGTAAGTACACAATTTAGACATAAGGAGTAACCATCAGAAGTAAAAATTGAAGAACTTTCTTACTTGTCCCCAGTACCTAGAACAGCAACTGACTGATTGTGTATGCTCAATAAATATTAGCTGAAAGAATGAATTTGTTGAATACTGTGCAGAAATGGGAGAGGAGCGGAGGGATTTTGACATTGCTTTTTACATTCATTATACACGTACAGTGGTTCTGTCTTTCCCTCTGTCCTTACAAACAGAATTCAGATTTCTACTCCACAGGGAATTAGACCATCTCTAACCAAGGAGTAAATCCTAATTACTCTAATGCGTCACAGTAATCCTATGATCTCTAGCCAGTGACTGAGTTAAAGGATATCTTATGGTCTAGTTCTGTCCATTGAGATATGAAAGGAGATTCTTGGAAGATCGCCTTCCTTTTCTTTCTCTCAAAACTGACTTGGAATTTGATGCTTAAACTGAGACAACCACCAAGAAGCTAGATCAAGGAAAAATGAACGTCCACAGAATGCAGCATGTGGAAAGAACCTGAAGCTTTCCTGACATCATTGAGCTCTTAAACAACCCTATCTCAACATGTCTTGTACGTGACATAAATTTTCCTTTTTGCTCTAACTCATTGAGTTAAGGGCTACTGTTATTTGTTTTTGGAGAAAAACAACAGATAAAGGCTCTGTGTATTTGAGGATATAAATAAACATTTGCTTGTGTTAATATGTTTATGAAAACTAAAAATAAAATAAAGTTGTACATAATTTCATTCTATTACAATAGAGGAGTATTTCTAAAATCTGTGTTTAAATAGTTGTGTCCTCTAACTTTTGGTGGCCAGGTTTCAAGCCCCAGTTATTCTCTCCTTTCTTTCCACTTTGATTCTTGTCTCCCAAGACAAGTTTTACACAAGTTCTTGCCCTCAAGTCTGATAACCTCAGAAATTTCACCGCAATAAATTCTAGTTGAAAGGAATACCTATTATTGGAAACAAAAAGGAAAATAGAGACTATAGCTACATCTGCCTCTTTACTTTCCTTATCACAATATTTGTTCTTTCACAAAATGTGAGACAAAATCAACAGCTGAAGGAAATGAAAGAAAATGAGTGACAGATATGAAGAGAAAGAAGCCATCAACAGTCATCTCAAAGACTAAAAGAAAGAAATTACAGACGTAAAAGAATTCTGAATGTGATATTTTCAGAATTTCAGTTGAAGCCCAAGAGCTGACAGGTTGTATGAAGGATCTACAAACATATAGAAAAATGGCCTAGTAATCATCACATTCTATACCCTATAGAGAAGGAAACAGCAACCCACTCACTCCAGTGTTCTTGGTGGGATAATCTCCTAGACAGAGGAGCCTGGTGGGCCACAGTCCATGGGGTCACAAAGAGTCAGAGACGACTAAGCATACTCACAGAGGAAGGTTGCTTGAAAGGGAGTTTTGAGGAAAGACAGAGTTTTGAATAATAATTTTACCACCTTCCCCATAGACAGTAGAAGGTTGGTACGGCTTCTAGGGAGCCTTTAGAGGGAGTCTCAAGGGGAAAAAAAATGTAGAGCTACAGACACTTGATCCCTGCTTTGACCTGATCATAAGAGAACAAGAAAAGAGCCCAGATCAAGGTGTTAATCCAGCAGACCTAGGATGTGTACTGTTTACTGTAGGGTACAAGTAGCCGCCATAGAGGGGAGTCAGAGTGAATATTCTTATAGTATCTTTGTCCAAGGAAGTTTTTGTCTTTAAGGTTGAAGGAACTCCAAATTTAAAAGGCCGCTGGTGCTTATTTTTTCATAGTATTGTTGGAGCTGGTGGGGTACAGAAACTGAAGTGGTGGGTCATAAGATTTTGATAACACTAATAAAGCAAAAATTCCCTCTGCTGGGGGTGGAGGTCACTGAAAACTCTGTTAGGGAGTCCCTAATTTCTTTGGAAGGAATGATGCTAAAGCTGGAACTCCAGTACCTTTGGCCACCTCATGTGAAAAGTTGATTCACTGGAAAAGACTTTGATGCTGGGAGGGATTGAAGGCAGGAGAAGAAGGGTACGACAGAGGATAAGATGGCTGGATGGCATCACTGACTTGATGGACGCAAGTCTGAGTGAACTCTGGGAGTTGGTGATGTTCGATCACTTCATGGGAAATAGATTGGAAAACAGTGGAAACAGTGTCAGACTTTATTTTGGGGGGCTGCAGCTATGAAATTAAAAGACGTTTACTCCTTGGAAGAAAGGTTATGACCAACCTAGACAGCATATTAAAAAGCACAGACATTACTTTTACAACAAAGGTCCGTCTAGTCAAGGCTGTGGTTTTTCCAGTAGTCATGTATGGATGTGAGAGTTGGACTATAAAGAAAGCTGAGAGCCAAAGAATTGATGCTTTTGAACTGTGGTGTTGGAGAAGACTCTTGAGAGTCCCTTGGACTTCAAGGGGATCCAAAAAGTCAATCCTAAAGGACATCAGTCTTAGTGTTCACTGGAAGGACTGATGTTGAAGCTGAAACTTAAAAACTCTGGCCACCTGATGGAAAAAGCTGACTCATTTGAAAAGACTTTGATGTTGGGAAAGATTAAAGGCAGGAGGAGAAGTGGATGACAGAGGATGAGATGGTTGGATGGCATCACTGACTCAAAGGACATGAGTTTGGGTAAACTCTGGGAGTTGATGATGGACAGGGAGGCCTGGCATGTTGCATTCCATGGGGTTGCAAAGAGTCGGACACGACTGCGTGACTGAACTGAACTGAACTGATCATAGATTTCAAGTGAAACCAGTCAGCTACTTTGTGATAGTTCCCCCACGTACTTTGCTCCTCCAGAATAAGAACAGAGATGTGAATGATTTGATTTGATCAATTTTATAATTTTGCTGAACAAATACATGAAAAGGGAGTGAGAAGTGAACTACTGTTATTTTCAAGGAAGCAACTACAATGATGGATTATGAATGGAATCCAAGTTGAGTGAGGAGGAAAACAGAGACAGCAGAGGGATGAAGAGTGTAAAGAAAGCAGAATTATGGAGCAAAATCTCATTGAGGAAAGAACTGGTTAAGAAGCTACAGGAAGCAACCAGAAGAATAAACTGCAATGATTCAAGAGTGATTTATTACTTGAAACAGAAATTTCAGAGGTTATGCAATTTTTTATGAGGGCAAGATATCAGGTACGATTGGGTGAAAATTTTGTGGGAGATGAGGTAGTTAAGTAACTGAGCAGGTTAAATCTATCATCTTGCAGACTGGTTAGAACTAGTTTGAGTTAGTTTAAATGAGTTGGACCAATTTTTTTTTTAGAAAGCAGAATTATGGAGCAAAATCTCATTGAGGAAAGAACTGGTTAAGAAGCTACAGGAAGCAACCAGAAGAATAAACTGCAATGATTCAAGAGTGATTTATTACTTGAAACAGAAATTTCAGAGGTTATGCAATTTTTTATGAGGGCAAGATATCAGGTACGATTGGGTGAAAATTTTGTGGGAGATGAGGTAGTTAAGTAACTGAGCAGGTTAAATCTATCATCTTGCAGACTGGTTAGAACTAGTTTGAGTTAGTTTAAATGAGTTGGACCAATTTTTTTTTCAGTTTAAACCATTTTGATTCATGCTGATAAAATAAATCTATCAGTTTCTAATTTTATACCTCCTTGATTTCACCCACCATGAACTACATGTGAACTGGTTTTACCTAATTTAAAATTATTTATATTGGTGTACCTGTTGTGGAAAGCAGTATGGAAGTTCCTCAAAAAACTAAAAATAGAGTTGCCAAATGATCAGCAATCCTGCTTTATGGGTGTATATCAAAAGAAAACTATAATTTGAAAAAATACATGCATCCCAGCATATGCTGCAGCACTATTTTACAATAGCTAAGACATGGAAGCAACTTGAAATCCATCAATAAGTGAATGGATAAAGAAGATGTGGTACATATATATAGTAGAATACTACTCAGCCATAAAAAGAACAAAATAATACTATTTGCAGCAACATGGATGGACCTAGAGATTGTAATGCTAAGTAAAGTAAGTCAGAGAAAGACAAATACTGTATGATACTGCTTTTATATGAAATCTAAAATACAACACAAATACACATGTCTACTAAACAAAACTGATCCAAAGACTAAAAAACAGACTTACAGTTGCCAAGTGGGAGGGGTATGTGGGAGGAATGGATTGGGAATATGAGATCAACAGATTGAAACTATTATATATAGAATGGATAAACAACAGAGTCCTACTGGATAGCACAGGGAACAATATTCAATATCCTGTGATAAACCGTAATGAAAAGAATATATAACGTACAACAGAATCACTTTGATCAACAGCAGAAATGAACACACTGAAAATAAACAAAACTTCAACAAAATAAAAAAACAATCATACACCATGAAAACACAAACTAAAATAATTTACATTACATTATACAGTATTAAGTATTATTTTTTACTTTGATTAGTGGCTTAGAAGGTTAATTTTGATTTATAGTGACTTATATTTACATTGACTTCATATAGAAAATCCATACTAAAGTTGAGGAATATTCCCAATAGACAGTCCTTCTGAACAGAATACAAAGTTTTATTAAGTGGATGAACACATTACAAGGATGGTAAAAATTATAGGAATCCATGGGACTTTCTTCTCTTCCAAAATATAAACATTGTCCTGTGGTTTGAATTTACCTCTGCACATTTTGGTCATTCTTCTCAGTAGGAGAAAAGTAAAGAGATTTCCTGCTTCATCCTTATGGAAGAAAGTCTGTTCATTAAGTTTGTCATACTTGGTGAAAAGATTGTAACAGGATTGCCAGAGAGTAACCATTTTGGGTTTCTAGTCATGGATTTCAAATGAAGCCCTAGTCAGCTACATAACACTCTGCTCCTTCTACTCAGACTATATCTTATAAACTTAACATCCCATTTCTGAGTATTAATTCTGTCCACGTAATGCTACTGTTTCTCAGTCATTGCCTATAAATTTGTGACTTTCTTCACATAGACAAGAAATGTCCTCCTTACAACTAGATGCACTTATCTGTAAATCGACTGAAGCAATGTTTACCAATAAAACCATGCTTCTACCAACACTCTGAGAATCTTTTGACCATGTCAGTGTTTGCTGTGGTTGTTCAGTCACTCAGTCATGTCTGACTCTTTGAGAACCCCCATGATTATAGCGTGCCAGGCTTCCCTGCCCTCATCATTTCCTGGAGCTTGCTCAAACTCTTGTTCATTGAGTTGTTGATGCCATCTAACCATCTCATCCTCTGTCATCCCCTTCTCCTCCTGCCTTCAGTCTTTATCAGCATCAGGTTATTTTCCAATGAGTCAGTTATTTGTATTAGGTGGCCAAATATTGGAGTTTCTGCTTCAGCGTCAGTCCTTCCGATGAATATTCAGGGTTGATTTTCTTTAGGATTGACTGATTTGATATCCTTGAAAGTTCAAGGGACTCTTGAGAGTCTTCTCCAACACCACAGTTCAAAAGCATCAGTTCTTTGGCACTCAGCCTTCTTTAGAATGTGAAAAAGACCAAAAGGGATATAGATGGAGCCCTCCTTTTCCCCTTTTCAGGAGAGATGGGTCATAGCTCTCTGACTCTACTTTGATTTGTTCTTCATATCCATTCAAACATGAACACTATGTTTGAAGATCCATCACTTCCCCCTGAGAGTTATAGTCAAATGGTATTAGAACATCCTCTGCTTTATTTTACCATATTCATGAATATAGGCTATCTAACAATCAAATTATAAAGACCAAAAATGAATTGGAAAATATACCAATTTGTCTGACTCTTTAAGACCCTATGTAGATGGGTCATAGCTCTCTGACTCTACTTTGATTTGTTCTTCATATCCATTCAAACATGAACACTATGTTTGAAGATCCATCACTTCCCCCTGAGAGTTATAGTCAAATGGTATTAGAACATCCTCTGCTTTATTTTACCATATTCATGAATATAGGCTATCTAACAATCAAATTATAAAGACCAAAAATGAATTGGAAAATATACCAATTTGTCTGACTCTTTAAGACCCTATGGACTATAGCCCACCAGGATCCTCTATCCATGGGATTTCCCAGGCAAGAATACTGGAATGGGTTGCCATTTCCTCCTTCAGGGGATCTTCTCAACGCAGGGGTCAACCTGTAGCTCCTGCGGTTCCTCTATTGGCAGGCCAATTCTTTACCACTGAGTCACCCGGAAAGACTGTTTAAAGATACTTTACATCTAGATGTTTCATGAATCATATTACTGACATTATTACATAAGCCCATATTTTCTTAAAGTACAGTTTTAGGATCCTACCTCTGAATCTCTTAGGATTATATTCAAAGCACTGAGTCCAGGATGAAACCACCACCCAAGTGACTTAGACTGAGGTGAGAGTGAGGGGCTGAGAATCCACAGTTTAAAGAAATTCCTCAGGGAGTCTTTACATACAGGATAGTTTGAGAGCCATCTTTCATGCTAAAATCAGATCCAGGACTTGGAACTCAGGTGTCTGTTTCCCAAATTGAGGCAGGGCTTCCCTGGTGGCTCAGAAGGTAAAGAATCAGTCTGTAATGAGAGAGACCTGGGTTCAATCTCTGGGTTGGGAAGATCCCCTGGAGAGGGGCATGGCAATCCATTCCAATATTCTTGCCTGGAGAATTCTCCATGGACAGAGGAGCCTGGTGGGCTATCCATGGGGTCTCAAAAGAGTCAGACACAACTGAGTAACTAATGAGCAAGCAAGCAATGCCCCATCTCAGCAGAAGTAGACAGAGAAGTTGTCACCCCGATCTCTAAAAACTTTGAGGAAGGTTGAAAGGAAATGGGACATTGAAACTTAGTTCCCCTAAAACTGAGTTCCTCTGCTGAGTTTATGATTAACATCTCTATTCAAAATGATTATTCCCCTTCTTGTCCAACACCTGTTCTCCTCAAGATTGAGGAATACCAAAGAAAAGGAGGGATTGAAACTGAGCAGGACCCTCTGGGGCTTCTAGGCACAAAAGCTTTTCTGTGTCCTCCATTTTGTGACTACAGGAAATAGGCTGCCTTCATGACCTCCCCTGAGTTCCAGGGGCAGGTTCAAACAGTTGCTGACTAAGGAAGGGAGAGGATGCAGAGAGAAGTGAGGGAATGAAGAAAGAAGAAAGGAACAATAAAAAAAAAAAAAAAAACAATAAATAGTGGAGTCTTGGGGCAGAGTCCCGGGCCCCTCAAGGGAAACTCAGAACAATATCTTTGTGCTGCTCACAGATACTGAAAGCCCACCAGGTAGGAGAAGTTAACTGTATGCTGCCCACGAGTATGTAGACCCCAGACTGACTGGAACCAGGAGCCTGATGATGCTGGCTCCCACATACCTCACCACCAACCAGATAGATGAATGGCCACAGGTTGATCACAGACTCTGAACCATTACTAAAAATTCCTCATTACCCCTTCCGTGTTGGTACACACAGTTCTGAGGGCATTATTAGCCTGCTGTGGCCCTCTGCCTAGCAAAGCAATAAAGCTATTATTTTCTATTTCACACACACACACAAACACCAAGATATATTATCTTAATTCCCATAAACAAGGAAAACCAGTTATTTAAGTTACAGGATTAAAAAAAATATATGTATTTTAAAATGCATACATGAACTCAAAATTAGATAAACAAAAACTATTCAACCAATTGCCCCCTGAAATACTAAAATAGTCCTATATAGAATTTATCACTGATCCATCTTTATAACAAATTCAGATGGAGAGTTGGATAGGTCAATCTCCCTTTTTCTACCTTACACATTTAAATCTTGTTAATCTTACTATCAGAAATTTGGGGTCTGAGTCATCAAAAAAAGAAAAACAAAAAGTTTTCTCAATTCCAATTTTCCAATTCCCTAGGCAAACTTTGGCTCTTAAAAAAAGAACAAATTTATTTCAGAGAGCCAAAAAGTTGCATTATAAGTTAGAATTCAAGTATATTTAAGTACAAGTAAATTAATTTCCTATGGATACTTTTGCTCAAATGATCCTCTGTCCCCTGGCTCCTCACCATCCCTATGACAGTGCCTTCCTTAGTCATGAGTATTTCAGCCTTTTTTCCAAGTTTTGGCTTTTACTAGCACTTATCTTCCTGCCCAAGGTCACTCACCTCATCTTCAATTTGCACAAACCTATTATACTTGCATAGATCAAATTTTGCTGGCTCCTTGAAATCTACTTTCTGTACTTATTAAGTGTTTTTGTCTTTCAAGACTTTATAGGCTCCTTTATTTTCCCTCTGAGCCTGAGCAAAGTGGATAAACTATTGAAGGAGCATTTGTAGTTACTTTAGAGATTTTAGTTTGGTTCCCTGTGCTTTATAAAGAGGAGCTACTTAGCTTTTCAATCTTTTTAGTTAGACAGTTGCTACAAGAAGAGACAGCTGAGTAATTAACTTAAAAATTGGCTCATCAGAAAAGGTTCAATGGCTACCTATATCATCTCAAAAAACTAATTTCCCCCCAACAATTTGTGTGTGTATGTATGCGTATGCACACACGTGATTGTAAAGAGAAAGGAGAGATAGAGAAGACGTCAGTGGAGGAAGAGTATTTACTTTATGTGAAGCACCATGATGACTGCTGTGGGATACACAATAAGAATTAAAAAATAATCTGTACTTTCAGAGACGTTTCCAGTATAACTTTGGAGGTAGATATGTCCACAGACACTAAGAGGAATCTGAGGAAAGGGGCTTGAGCTGAACTGCTGAGTTTAGGTTTCCATGCACAGCTGCTGCTGCTAAGTCGCTTCAGTCATGTCTGACTCTGTGCAACCCCATAGACGGTAGCCCACTAGGCCCCGCTGTCCCTGGGATTCTCCAGGCAAGAGTACTGGAGTGGTTGTCATTTCCTTCTCCAGTGGATGAAAGTGAAAAGTGAAAGTGAAGTCGCTTAGTTGTGTCCAACTTTTAGCGACCTCATGGACTGCAGCCTACCAGGCTCCTCCATCCATGGGATTTCTCAGGCAAGAGTACTGGAGTGGGTTGCCATTGCCTTCTCCATCCATGTACAGCAGCTGATTTAAAATTCCATCTCTGCTCTTCTGTGACCTTGGGGAAACAATTAACACCTGCTGAACCTCAGATTGTATGTCTATAGAGGTTAGCAGCACCTAGCTCCTGTGGTAGTTATAAAAATAGAGATAAAGTAGGTAATGTGCCCAGTGCATGGTAGATGATTAATAAATAGGAGTTATTATTATGGAAATAGCTAGTAGCTGCATGTTTGCAAACTGAACATTTTGCAACTGTACCTAGAATGCAAAATGGACACTCCATGCACCCAAATGCGAACTTAGTTTTATTTCAAGAAGTTGGCTCCAAATAAAAATGTAGTTTTTAGGACAGGAGTCAACTTTCAATGCTGTTTAAGCAGTGTGGGCCATGTTAGAGACTTTGAGGTCAGCAAGGCATATGAAAATAAGGAGTCAAATAAAACCCTTATGGCTTAAAATCAGCTGATCTAATCTGATAGGAGGAAGCTCAAGCATAATCTTCTTTGTGCAGAAAAAGTTTTGTCCTCTGGTTACTTCATCCATACTCAGAAAACACTGCATCTTATTTAAAAAGTAGGTCTATATGTGCTGCTGTAAAGGAAGGCCCATGACATACAGACTTGTGTGCTAACTACAAATTGGCACTTGTCATCTACCTCTACATGCCTCTGATGTGAAGAGCTGACTCATTTGAAAAGATCCTGATGCTGGGAAAGATTGAAGGCAGGAGGAGAAGTGGATGGCAAAGGATGAGATGTTAGACGGCCTCACCGACTCAATGGACATGAGTTTGGTTAAACTCTAGGAGCTGGTAATAGACAGGGAGGCCTGGAGTGCTGCAGTTCATGGGATCACAAAGAGTGAGACGTGACTGAGCGACTGAACTGAACTGATCTACCTCTACAAAGACTGAATCATGAACTGCTGCAGTTGCTGACCTTCAATTCAGTTCAGTTTAGTCCAGTTCAGTCACTCAGTCATGTCCGACTCTTCGCGACCCCATGAATTGCAGCACACCAGGCCTTCCTGTTCATCACCATCTCCTGGAGTTCACTCAGACTCATGTCCATCAAGACATGACAGAACGTGGTCCACTGGAGAAGGGAATGGCAAGCCACTTCGGTATTCTTGCCTTGAGAACCCCATGAACAGTGTGAAAAAGCAAAATGATAGGATACTAAAAGAGAAACTCCCCAGGTCATTAGGTGCCCAATATGCTACTGGAGATAGTGGAGAAATAACTCCACAAAGAATGAAGGGATGGAGTCAAAGCAAAAACAATACCCAGTTGTGCATGTGACTGGTGATAGAAGCAAGATCCGATGCTGTAAAAAGCAATATTGCATAGGAACCTGGGATGTCAGGTTCATGAATCAAGGCAAATGAGAAGTGGCCAAACAAGAGATGGCAAGGGTGAACGTTGACATTCTAGGAATCAGCGAACTAAAATGGACTGGAATGGGTGAATTTCACTCAAACGACCATTATATCTACTACTGTGGGCAGGAAGCCCTCAGAAGAAATGGAGTAGCCATCATGGTCAATAAAAGAGTCCGAAATGCAGTATGTGGACGCAATCTCAAAAACGACAGAATGATCTCTGTTCATCTCCAAGGCAAACCATTCAATATCACAGTTATCCAAGTCTATGCCCCAACCAGTAATGCTGACCTTCAGCACTCCTGAAAGGAGTTTAGGGTGGAGGTCAGGAATAAGGCACACTGTGTTCTGGGGAAAACTAGCAGAACAGGTCTTCAGATAGATATCTTTAGATTTTATGAGCCCAATTCTTGCTTTGCCTTATATCTAGAAAAGCACTAAAATCCTTCATAGTGACATCTGCTCCTCATAACTAGCAGTAACCTTCTGAAAAAAGTGTGTGTTTGTATGATTTCATTTTCTTTTATCAAAATCACATATATATTAACCTTCCCCCTCTTTAGAACAGTTTCTTAGAGCTATCTGTGCTGTCTCCCAGGCTATGGCCCTCATTTTGCCAAATGAAACTTAACTTACATTTTTTTCAGTTGGCATGAGAAAAATTATAGTGAACATCTGAAATTTGTATAAATCCACTCCCTCAGTTTCTGGTAATGTTTCATCTAGAGACCATCTCTCCCCTTTGTCAGTCAAGGTACCCCAGCCAAGAGGAAGGCTTGTGACTCAAGCTAAGCAATCTGACATTTCCCTGGGAGTCTGAATCTCAACAGAGCTGATGCATGCTTAAAACAGGGGTTCCTGCTACCACAGTGCACAGAATAACTCTGATTCCTGTCCTTTCCAAATATCTATTCCTAGCTCTTCAACATTTATTCAATTTTCCTTAAGGAAGAAATATGCTTTAGCACATCAGTGGCATTCTTTGTTTCCCCCATCTACAGATATCATATCTTGAAATTTTTTTCAAATAAACTGCTTTTGCTTTTAAGTTAGCAAGAGCAGACTTCTTTACTTTCAAATAAGAACCCTAAAGTACAGTGATAATGTAATAAACATTGCATTTGTTTTTATATGTATATTTTAAACTCATTTACTCTATAAACGTTTGTACTAGTTTTTTCTTATAATGTTTATTATTTTTATAAGTAAATAGCACTAATAAATTTAAAAGAAATTTAGGTAACCAGGTGAATTCTCTGCAAACAAACTTCACTTGAATCCTCTTTACAAGCTAGGAGACATTTTTACGAAGAATCTGGGCTGCTGCTGCTACTGCTGCTAAGTCGCTTCAGTTGTGTCCGACTCTGTGCGACCCCGTAGACGGGGCAGCCCACCAGGCTCCCCTGTCCCTGGGATTCTCCAGGCAAGAACACTGGAGTGGGTTGCCATTGCCTTCTCCAGTGCATGAAAGTGAAAAGTGAAAGGGAAGTTGCTCAGTCATGTCCAACTCTTAGCAACCCCATGGACTGCAGCCCACCAGACTCCTCCATTCATGGCATTTTCCAGGCAAGAGTGCTGGAGTGGGGTGCCAGTGCCTTCTCCCAAGAGTGTGGGCAGCAGCATTAAAAACAAACTGTTACAAGTACCCACACATCAGAGGGAAACCAGGAGAGGCACTGAAAGGGCTACAATGGGGAGGTTCAAGGGTACTAGCTGCCCCATGTTTTGTTATTATTGATACAGTAGAGCCAACAGTTCAGGAAAACAGTTCAGTTCTATCAAAGGAAAGATTAATGGTATACTCCTAGATCCCAAGAAGAGAGGGTACACCCCATCATGCAGGACACAGAAGGAAGACAGAAGGAAGTTGGTCAGGAAACAGAGGGGCAAAGGAAAACTATGATTTGCATTTCAAAGGTATACTTATGGGGGAATAGTTTACTCTTTAGGAACTGGCCTTCGCTGAGAGGGGCAGTTCCTCCAAGGTGAGGAAGGATGTCAAAGCACCTAAATTCAGAAAGTATAAGATATGGTTAATACACCTCACCTTCTAGATATGACTCTTGAACTCCTACTCCTTCCACAACCCATGGAAGTTCAAAACTTTCTCTGGAAGTTCTACAAATTTTCAAGAAAGGTAGCATTTCATTCTCAGAGTATTCCTGATCTCTGGGTTTCTGCATTTTTGCATTTATTTTATACCATAGAATCTCAATGTATGATACAGTTCTCTCTTCAGTTTCCAGGACAAGGGGATGGACCAGTGAATCACACTGAAAACACTATGTGTCAAGAGGCAATAGCTATATGTTCAGTTCAGTTCAGTTCAGTTCAGTTCAGTTCAGTCATTCAGTCGTGTCTGACTCTTTGCAACCCCATGGAATGCAACATGCCGGGACTCCCTGTCCATCATCAACTCCCAGAGTTTACCCAAACTCATGTCCATTGAGTCAGTGATCCATCCAAGCATCTTATCCTCTGTTGTCCCCTTCTCCTCCTGCCCTCAATTTTTCCCAGCATCAGAGTCTTTTCAAATGAGTCAGCTCTTTACATCAGGTGGCCAAAGTGCTGGAGTTTCAGCTTTAGCATCAGTCTCTCCAATGAACAACCAGGACTGATCTCCTTTAGGATGGACTGTTTGGATCTCCTTGCAGTACAAGGGACTCTCAAGAGTCTTCTCCAACACCACAGTTCAAAAGCATCAACTCTTTGGTACTCAGCTTTCTATACAGTCCAACTCTCACATCCATACATGACTACTGGGAAAACTATAGCCTTGACTAGACAGACCTTTGTTGGCAAAGTAATGTCTCTGCTTTTTGATATGATGTCTAGGTTGGTCATAACTTTCATTCCAAAAGGTAAACGTCTTTCAGTTTCATGGCTGCAATCACCATCTGCAGTGATTTTGGAGCCCAGGAAAATAAAGTCTCTCACTGTTTCCACAGATTCCCATCTATTTCCCATGAAGTGATGGGACCAGATGCCATGATCTTCATTTTCTGAATGTTGAGCTTTAAGCCAACTTTTTCACTCTCCTCTTTCACTTTCATCAAGAGGCTCTTTAGTTCTTCTTCACTTTCTGCCATAAGAGTGGTGTCATTTGCATATCTGAGGTTATCGATATTTCTCCTGGCAATCTTGATTCCATCTTGTGCTTTATCCAGCCCAGAGTTTCTCATGATGTACTCTGCATATAAGGTAAATAAGCAGGGTGACAATATATAGCCTTGACATACTCCTTTTCCTACTTGGAACCAGTTTGTTGTTCCATGTCTTGTTCTAACTGTTGCTTCCTGACCTGCATAGAGGTTTCTCAAGAGGCAGGTCAGGTGGTCTGGTATGCCCATTTCTTTCAGAATTTTCCACAATTTATTGTGATCCACACAGTCAAAGGCTTTGGCATAGTCAATAAAGCAGAAATAGATGTTTTTCTGGAATTCTTTTTCTTTCTTGATGATGCAGTGGATGTTGGCATTTTGATCTCTGGTTCCTCTGCCTTTTCTAAAACCAGCTTGAACATCTGAAATTTCATGGTTCATGTACTGCTGAAGCCTGGCTTGGAGAATTTTGAGCAATTCTTTGCTAGCGTGTGTGCAATGTGCGGTAGTTTGAGCATTGTTTGGCATTGCCTTTCTTTGGGATTGGAATGAAAACTGACCTTTTTCAGTCCCATGGCCATTACTAAGTTTTCCAAGTCTGCTGGCATATTGAGTGTAGCACTTTCACAGCATCATCTTTTAGGATTTGAAATAGGTCTACTGGAATTCTATCACCTCAACTAGCTTTGTTGTAGTGATGCTTCCTAAGGCCTAATTGACTTCACATTCCAGGATGTCTGGCTCTAGGTTAGTGACCACATCATTGTGATTATCTAGTGGTCGTGAAGATCTTTTTTGTACAGTTCTTCTGTGTATTCTTGCAACCTCTTCTTATCTGATGCTTCTGTTAGGTACATACAATTTCTGTCCTTTATTGAACCCATCTTTGCATGAAATATTCCCTTGGTATCTCTGATTTTCCTGAAGGGATCTCTAGTCTTTTCCATTCTATTATTTTCCTCTATTTCTTTGCATTGATCACTAAGGAAGGCTTTCTTATCTCTTCTTGCTGTGCTTTGGTACTCTGCATTCAAATGGGTATATCTTTCCTTTTTTCCTTTGCTTTTCACTTCTCTTCTTTTCACAGCTATTTGTAAGGCCTCCTCAGACAGCCATTTTGCTTTTTTGAATTTCTTTTTCTTGGGGATAGTCTTGATCCCTGTCTCCTGTACAATGTCAGGAACGTCTGTCCGTAGTTCATCAGGCACTATATCTATCAGATCTAGGCCCTTAAATCTATTTCTCATTTCCACTGTGTAATCATAAGGGATTTGATTTAGGTCATACCTGAATGGTTAGTGGTTTTCCCCACTTTCTTCAATTTAAGTCTGATCAGAGTGGCTAGTTTTCTGTGCCGTGGTCTCAGTGTGTCTGCACTATGATGCCCTCTCTCAGTGCCTACTGTCTTACTGTGGTTTCTCTTACCTTAGATGTGGGGTATCTCTTCATGGCTGCTCCAGCAAAGAGAAGCTATATTTTGGGAAATTAAAAAAGATAAATAGGAGATAATTTAAGGAGCAAAGTGTCCAGGAGAGACAAATGGGCATAAGACAGTGCTTTATTGGAGAACTATAAAAAGTTAGAGTGACTTGCACACATCAACCCAGGTCTATCCCAATTATTTGGGGCTTAAGAAGAAAACAACTGAAGGCCCATGTAACATATGTCTAAATATTTAAAAGGGATGCATCAGACTAACAGACTACTAAATAGAACATGTTCTACTGTTCTGCGACAAACAGAACTCCAAATAACCTGAAAGCCAGGTCTGAATTTGGAATTCTGAGTCTGAGAACATGGCAGGGCAGAGAAAGATGGCCCATGGCTCCCGGCCTGTGGCTTTTGGCCTTCTTCCCTCCTATCCTTGACTTCTTTCTGAACTTTCTTCCATGTGGACACACAGGTGGTGTGTAGAAACTCCAGCCACAGCCTCCACAAACAGTGTCCTTCAGTTACTACTTAGTCTAGAGTGTACCCACCAGGGGTGCCTTGTCTTTAGAAGCAAAGACTGAAACAACAGATTCACCCAGGCTCTGAAAGTTGGGTCAAAGCTATTTACACAGGAGTCCCAAGGTCTCAGATACCAGTCTGGTTTAGAGGGTTGCCTCTTGGGGTAGGCTCACCACACTCATTGGCTCCAGGGACTCTTTGGCCTATAGAAAGGATGAGGCACAGCAGACATGATCTACTGTGAGACTTTCTGAGGCTTAGTCACTTTCTTGCCTGGGTCAAAATGCAGAATTGTTTATCAGCTTTTGTCATCACCTTTTCCTCAAGGGGAATCATCTAAAAATGCAGCATTATAGCTTCAGATGTACTGATTTGGGTCAAGAGTGGGATAAGGTCACCAGATTTTTCAGTCTCCACCTGGTGAATTTTTGAAGAAATGTTATTTCTAGACTTGTGAAGCATTACAATCCTATTTTCCAATGCTTATATAAGATAATAGGCTAATAAGCTAACAAGCTAACATCAGAGAAAAGAAAATAGAAATTCCTTTTGGCTGAAAATCCAAATTTTGAGTCTAAAGTATAATACGACCATCTTCAAAGACAAAGGGCCATGTGTTCCAAGCGTTTGCTTCGAGACATTTTCTGATCACTGGCTGCTTTCATTTGCTACCACCTGCAGGCCAGGCTTATCCTAGATCAGTTTGCACCAGGGTCACAAGGATGACATAACACAGCTCTGCTGCTACTGCTGCTAAGTTGCTTCTATCGTGTCTAACTCTGTGCGACCCCATAGACAGCAGCCCACCAGGCTCCCCGTCCCTGGGATTCTCCAGGCAAGAACACTGGAGTGAGTTGCCATTTCCTTCTCCAATGCATGAGAGTGAAAAGTGAAAGTGAAGTCACTCAGTTGTGTCTGATTCTTAGCAACCCCATGGACTGCAGCCCACCAGGCTCCTCCATCCTTGAGATTTCCAGGCAAGAGTACTGGAGTGGGGTGCCATTGCCTTCACCAGGATGAGTCAGAACAGGGTGACTCTTCACTACAAATGTGCTGCTTCTGCTTACACACCTAGCTTGCCTTCACCTCAGTTTCTGATTTTGCTTGGCTTTCTGCTTATTTTTCAGTCTTTATGCTTCTTGCTCAGTGCCTATAGGTCTTCCAGTTGCTAATCATCCCCACCAACTTCTGATCACTTGCCTTGTTTTGTTCTCAGGTACTCACGTCCTCCTGACTTCTGTTGACTCTGAACCCTGAGATATTGCTGTCTTGATCCCTAAGGTTTTTGTGGTTTATGATGATCTAAGTATCATCATCCAAACAGTTCTCTGCCCTATAGCCACCCTGACATTGACTAGTAGAGTGAAAGCAAAAACAGTCCATGTCTTGAAATAAAACCCTCAGTCTACATTTTCCTCTTCATAGCAGCAGAGATGAGAGGATTTTCTCTCACACATATACGGCTGCTTCTTTTCCAATAAAAATTTCCCCCACTCAGTCCTAAGAAATCTAGTGCAAACCCATAATATTGTGGACATAAATGTTACACAAGACTGTTCATCTCCAAATCATGAACCTGGCTGTATTATATGCCTTTGACTATGACATTGTACTTTCAACTATTTCCACTTTGGACTCAGCAGAACCTCTGGTATATTGACCCCTATATGCTAAGCAATCCTTCAGCCTATTTAATTTCTTCACTTCCTTCCTTATCCAGTTTATATGCCACAATCATTCATTTCACAATTACTCTCATTCATACTGACCAGAATGGCCATTATCCAAGAGTCTATAAATAATAAATGCTGGAGTGGGTGCAGAGAAAAGAGAACCTTCCTACACTTCTGGTAGGAATGCAAATTGGTACAGCCACTATAGAGAACAGTACGGAGGTTCCTTAAAAAACTAAAGATAGAGCTACCATAAGATCCAGTGATTCCACTCCAGGGCATTTATCCAGAGAACACTTGAATTCAAAAAGAGCATGCATTCCCATGTTCATTGTTCCTCTGTTTATAACAGCCAAGACATGGAAGCAACTAGGACACCCATCGACAGATGAAGGAACAAAGAAGATGCGGTACACATATACAAAGTGAAGAATGAAATAATGTCATTCATAGCAACACAGATGGATCTTGAGATGACCATACAAAATGAAGTAAACCTGAAGAAAAAGGTGAATATCATATGACATCATTTATATGTGGAATCTACAAAAAAGTACAAATGAACTTACAAAACAGAAATAATTTCACAGATATAGAAAACAAACTATGGTTACCCAAAGGGAAGAGAATAGGAGGGATAAATTAGGAACTTGGCATTAATAGATACATAATGCTGTATATAAAATAAACAACAAGGGCCCACTACAAAGCCAGGGAACTATAGTTAATATATTACAATAACCGAAGCAGAAAAGAACATGAAAGGACATAACTGAATTACTTGGCTGTAACCTGAAACACTGTAAATCAGTTATATTTCAATAAAAATTAATTATTAAAAAAACACATTGATACCCTGAACTCCTTTATATCTTTGTATTTTGTCACTTCTAACTTGGAATCAACCCTGCTGTTGGGTTTTCTCTATGGTAACACTTAGGCATTTATTAATTTTTGGAGAGAAACACAACAGGGCAAACTGTCACCACTATAAATCCATAATCACTAACCCCAAGCGAGCCCTCAGCACTGCGTACAATCCCATCAACTTCGCTAAGCTAACTGGCCCGCTCACATCTACGTTTTCCTCAGACCTGTGATGATGCCCGATAGCATCCCACTACTGGGTATGGCCAACCATCTCTCTTCCTTCCATCACAGAGAAAACTGAAGCTAACAGAAAAATTTCCCTCAGTTTTCAGTTACCAGTTCCACAAATCTACCTGTTGTTCTTAAGATAATGCCCAATACATGGACACGTCCTGCTGTCATCTAACAACCTCACAACCTTTAGGCTTCAGCCACACTCGCCTTCAAAAGTTCCTCTAACATCAGGTCTGAGATTTCTCTGATGATAGGAACCATTCAAGTTATTGAATAAATTAAATTAATTTCCAAGCCCACTAGATAATACTTGAAGGGGAAGGGCTAGAAATGCTATACTTAGCAAGAGCCTCAGGTCATTCTAACCACCAGGAAAGAATGGTAAAAACATACCATGATCTCTCCTCCCACAAGACTTTTCAAATGCTCTTTATTCTCCTTGGAAATCTTTTCCTTCATCTTCCTTCCCTCCATACCAGAATTACTCTTACTCATCTCCCAACTTTCCACCTGCACACGATGTCAGCAGGAAAGCCCTTCTTCACAATCCCACTCTACCACCACTAAGTTCAGGAAGTTTCCTTTATCCTAGCCCCTCATTGGACCATATTCCTTCTCTTCAAGACACTATCGCAAGCTTAACATCATGCACTTATGATTACTGAGTCATTGTCTCTCTCTCTCTACCAGATTTTGATGTTAAGTGCAACGTCTCTCGTTATGCATCATTGTTCCTACAATGTCTAGGCAGTAACCTAGTTTATACAACAGTTCATCAATAATAATTAATAGTTGAATGAGTGAATGAATGTGGAATGAGTGAATTGTCTCTTAAAATTGACAGAGATGTTGGAGATTAAATTATAACCTTGACAGAATTATTTAGCCTCTACCTGGATATTTTTAGTGCTGGGCAATCTGTTCCACTGTTGGATAGTGTCAGAAAATTTATTTTTCTTTTAAATTCAAACCTGCTCCCTGTATCTTCTCATCAATGCTTACAGTTCAGCCTTGTTGGAAATGCAATCAGCCTGTTTCCTCTAAATGATATTTCCTTTTAATGTTTGAATATTTTAAGCATGTGTCCCCTATGTCTTTTCTTCTCCAATGTGAATAAACACATTTGCTTGATTTGAGATAGTTCTCAGACTTAACTATGCCCTCCTCAGTTGAGAACGCTGTAGTGAACACAGAAACAAAAGCACCGTGAAACTCTCACGTCTTCAGCACAGTAGCTTTAAATCATTACTTTGAAAAGATGAGGCTGTTTTCTTCCTTCTACCAGTTACTGTTTAAATTGCAAAGTCACTGAACCACCAAGCAGCAATATCTCCAAGAAGGATTGTACTTACAAGGCGATGAATCCACAGGGCACATGGGATTTATTACAAGTGCTTTTATTGGAGCAATTTGTTGACAAATGCCCAAGAAGGAGTATAGAGTGATCAGTAATAATAAAACCTTATGGAGATCATTTCCCCAAATGCTGTCTGGGAGAGAAACTGAGCCAGATTCCTTAACCAAAGATAGGTTTTCTGTACCTTTCCACTGGCAGTTTTTATATGCCATCTCTGGAGAAATTTCAGATGTTTCAAATCTAAGCCTATATCAAAGTTGTGATTCATAAAAATAGCAAAGGGGTTCTATTTATTCTGTTTGCTAATCTTAGCCAGCGGCTGAAAAGAATTGGAGTTTAAATCCTATTACTCTCTCATAGCCCCAACCCCCCAGGTCACAGTGTCAAATTGATAGAATTACTTCTGGAATGAGTGAGGAGGCTGTCACACTGACCCACTGTTTCCAGTGCTCAGGAAAAGGAGACAGGTCTTCCAGATGAAGAAAATTACCTGTCCTTTTAATAGCTGGAAGTTTTTCCAAGGGTCAGTTTGACAGGTTGCCCCCAAAATCCGAGGCAGAAGGACCATGACATTGCTTGACTTTGGGTCTAGAAGGTCAAGTCCCACTTAAGAGAGAGTATTAAGAGCTACTTAACAGTGTGTTTTAAGACAGCAATGTCACTAACGCACAGTGAAAGGCAGCCTGTAAGCTGGACATAATCAAATTGCTCTCAGGATCAGTACAGTGCAGGACAATATTGACCTACTATCTTTAAACTGACAAAATTAGGGTCAGAGCTGAGGCACTGGGATAAAAGGAATAAATATAGGAATGAAAGGAAAGGATTTATCATAAAGGGAATAAAAGGAAGAGATCTACAATAAAAATGGACAAAAATTGGAATTGGAAATACTTTATCCAAATCTATTTTGTTTTTCATTTAGAAAATTGTTAACATGTACATAATTAAGAAGTCAAAACTAAATATAAATTATTTTCAAAAAGATACTACTTTTATCCCATTTCTATCCCTGTATGCCTACTCACCTCCCATGATCATTTTCATTTCTTTCTGGCTTACATTTCAGGGGCAATCTCTTATCAAAAAATTATGTATATGTATATACAATTCATATTATATTTTACTTATCAATGTATCCTGGACATCACTCTTTACCACTTTATTATATTCCACAAGTGCAAAACTGCATAGTTACAGCACTATGTGACTGTATCATGGTTTATTCAATTAGTCTCTTAAGAATGAACATTTATGTTTCCAATATTGGGTTTAAATGAATAATGCCACAGTGGTGAATCTTCTGCATGTGTTCTCATTTTTGTTTTTCATATTTATAGAGTGTATCTTCTGGACAAAATTCCAGTAGGGAAGTGCTTTGTAAAAAAGCAAATGCATGAGAAGTCATGTTAGGTGTTGCCAAATTTTTCTCCACTTTGCACTCAAGAGAGGAAATAGTTTTAGGTGGCAGAGTGTGGGGAGCAGACAGGACATTGCTAATGTCCCTACAAACCTCTGTCCTGTCCAGGATTGCTCTGTGATTCTCTATTGTCAAGAATGTTTTCCCCTAAATTTGCTGTTTTATATTAAGAAGCCACTGATAGGTGGTGACCTCACTGCTGTTCCACACTCCCAGGACTCCTCCCTCCAACTGCAGCCTCTTCTCAGGCAGAGCCAGTACAGAGGCGAGGAAAAGCCCCTTAGAGCCACCACCATCATCAACACTGTGCTAAGTAATAAAACCTTATGGAGATCATTTCCCCAAATGCTGTCTGGGAGAGAAACTGAGCCAGATTCCTTAACCAAAGATAGGTTTTCTGTACCTTTCCACTGGCAGTTTTTATATGCCATCTCTGGAGAAATTTCAGATGTTTCAAATCTAAGCCTATATCAAAGTTGTGATTCATAAAAATAGCAAAGGGGTTCTATTTATCTCTGTTTGCTAATCTTAGCCAGCGGCTGAAAAGAATTGGAGTTTAAATCCTATTACTCTCTCATAGCCCCAACCCCCCAGGTCACAGTGTCAAATTGATAGAATTACTTCTGGAATGAGTGAGGAGGCTGTCACACTGACCCACTGTTTCCAGTGCTCAGGAAAAGGAGACAGGTCTTCCAGATGAAGAAAATTACCTGTCCTTTTAATAGCTGGAAGTTTTTCCAAGGGTCAGTTTGACAGGTTGCCCCCAAAATCCGAGGCAGAAGGACCATGACATTGCTTGACTTTGGGTCTAGAAGGTCAAGTCCCACTTAAGAGAGAGTATTAAGAGCTACTTAACAGTGTGTTTTAAGACAGCAATGTCACTAACGCACAGTGAAAGGCAGCCTGTAAGCTGGACATAATCAAATTGCTCTCAGGATCAGTACAGTGCAGGACAATATTGACCTACTATCTTTAAACTGACAAAATTAGGGTCAGAGCTGAGGCACTGGGATAAAAGGAATAAATATAGGAATGAAAGGAAAGGATTTATCATAAAGGGAATAAAAGGAAGAGATCTACAATAAAAATGGACAAAAATTGGAATTGGAAATACTTTATCCAAATCTATTTTGTTTTTCATTTAGAAAATTGTTAACATGTACATAATTAAGAAGTCAAAACTAAATATAAATTATTTTCAAAAAGATACTACTTTTATCCCATTTCTATCCCTGTATGCCTACTCACCTCCCATGATCATTTTCATTTCTTTCTGGCTTACATTTCAGGGGCAATCTCTTATCAAAAAATTATGTATATGTATATACAATTCATATTATATTTTACTTATCAATGTATCCTGGACATCACTCTTTACCACTTTATTATATTCCACAAGTGCAAAACTGCATAGTTACAGCACTATGTGACTGTATCATGGTTTATTCAATTAGTCTCTTAAGAATGAACATTTATGTTTCCAATATTGGGTTTAAATGAATAATGCCACAGTGGTGAATCTTCTGCATGTGTTCTTATTTTTGTTTTTCATATTTATAGAGTGTATCTTCTGGACAAAATTCCAGTAGAGAAGTGCTTTGTAAAAAAGCAAATGCATGAGAAGTCATGTTAGGTGTTGCCAAATTTTTCTCCACTTTGCACTCAAGAGAGGAAATAGTTTTAGGTGGCAGAGTGTGGGGAGCAGACAGGACATTGCTAATGTCCCTACAAACCTCTGTCCTGTCCAGGATTGCTCTGTGATTCTCTATTGTCAAGAATGTTTTCCCCTAAATTTGCTGTTTTATATTAAGAAGCCACTGATAGGTGGTGACCTCACTGCTGTTCCACACTCCCAGGACTCCTCCCTCCAACTGCAGCCTCTTCTCAGGCAGAGCCAGTACAGAGGCGAGGAAAAGCCCCTTAGAGCCACCACCATCATCAACACTGTGCTAAGCTCCCCTGCTTGTGCTCCAAACTCCAACCTGCCTCAGCTTCTCAAGGACTTTCCTTTTTCCAGTCCCTCTTTTATGTTTCATAACATCGACTTCTGTCCCACGACTGTGCCCACTCCATCTCCACCAGCTGTTTACTATCCACATACCAATATTACCTGGAGGCCAATGCTGTACAACACCTCCATCTTCAAAAAGGAAAATAAACACTCTGGGCACCAAGCTTGTCTCAAGTTACTACTTATTTTTGCCCCCTTCTTAGCCCAACTTTTCAGAAGTGTTGTCTCCACTCCCTCACCCCCATATCCCAGCTCAACCTACAGCAGAATGGATTTCTCCTCCAATAGGAAGCTCAATCTTCTTTTTACAAACTGACCAGCAAACATCATGGGCCTGTTTCTGTAGATGTTTTTCTCTCATCTCCATTATCCGTTAGCAGTTTTCAACACTGCTGAGTCCCCTCATTCATGAATTGTTCTTTGAGAGCTTCTAACAGCGTAATGTCTTTATGCCCTCTTCCCTCTCTGACTGCTTTTGACAGTTTTTCGTAGGGGATCTGTTTTTATGATGGACGAATAGACAAGTCCTTAAAGTTCAGAACTAAAGCATTTTTGTCTCTTTTCTCTCTAGTGACCTCATCTATTCTTGTGGCCTTTCCTCGTGATGCCTACATTTATTTTTCTCCAGTCCAGTGCTCTTCTATGAGCTTTAGACTCACGTCTTATTGATGACTTGACAGCTCTACTTGCTTTCTTCAGCAGCATTCCAATACAGAATGTCCAAAATGGAACTCCTGCTACTCATCCCTAAAGTTATGTCCCCAACACTAAGGAGCATCCGTAACTTGGCCATTTGTTAAAATTGTCATATGAAATTCATTAGCAAATTCTGAGTCCTCTACCTTAGACGGTTTCCACTGTCAGTTGCATCTTCCCACTTCCTCTGCCTCCACTGGGTCCAGCTGCCATGATCTCTTGCCTGAACTGCTGCAACTTGCTACTGCCTGGTCTGCTCTCCTTTACTGCTACCCCTCAATCCATGCTCCACCAAACAGAGAGATGTTAAATATGTTAGGTGAAGTGACTGTATATTATCTTGCCATTACTATCAAAAGGTCTTCTATAGCTTTTAGCTGAACTTAGAATAAGCAATATAGGTAGAGTATATTATGAGAAATGCTGAGCTGGATGAAGCACAAACTGGAATCAAGATTGCAGATGATACCACCCTTATGGCAGAAAGTAAAGAAGAACTAAAGAGCCTCTTGATGAAAGTGAAAGAGGAGAGTGAAAAAGTTGGCTTAAAGCTTAACATTCAGAAAACGAAGATCATGACATCTGGTCCCATCACTCCATGAGAAATAGATGGGGAAACAGTGTCAGACTTTATTTTGGGGGGCTCCAAAATCATTGCAGATGGCTATTGCAACCATGAAATTAAAAGATGCTTACTCCTTGGACGGATAGTTATGACCAAGTTAGGCAGCATATCAAAAAGCAGAGACATTATTTTGTTAACAAAGGTCCATCTAGTCAAGACTATGGTTTTTCCAGTGGTCATGTATGAATGTGAGAATTTGACTATAAAGAAAGTTGAACACCAAAGAATCGATGCTTTTGAACTGAGTTGTTGGAGAAGACTCTTGAGAGTCCCCTGGACTGCAACGAGATCCAACCAGTCCATCCTAAAGGAGATCAGTCCTGGGTGTTCATTGGAAGGACTGATGTAGTTTCAGCTTCAGCTGAAACTCCAATACTTTGGATGCCTCATGCGAAGAGTTGACTCATTGGAAAAGACCCTGATGCTGGGAGGGATTGAAGACAGGAGGAGAAGGGGACGACAGAGGAATAGATGGCATCACTGACTCAATGGACATGAGTTTGGGTAAACTCTGGGAGCTGGTGATGGACAGGGAGGCCTGGCATGTTACGGCCTGTGGGGGTCACAAAGAGTTGGACATGACTGAGCGACTGAACTGAACTGAACTGAAGAATAAGCAATCTCAAATAAAGTCTTTGTATGTATATCTGGCCTTTGAATGTTTCTCCAGTGGTCATCTAACCTTACTACTACCAGCTACGCTGATTTTCTCTTTGTTACTCCAGTGCACTTAGGTTCTTCTTTCACACTACATAGTTTATTTTTCTCCTTTAAGGTTCAGCATAACAGTGGAGGAAGGGACTAATGGAGAGATTAACAGGGAAACATATACTTTACATAAGTAAAATAGATAGCCAGTGGGAATTTGCTGTATGACACAGGGAGCTCACACCTGGTGCTCTGTGACAACCTGGAGGGGTGGGATGAGGTGGGAGATGAGAGGGAGGTTCAAGAGGGAGGAGACGTATGTCTGTCTATAGCTGATTCATGTTGATGTACAGCAGAAGCCTTACAATACTGTAAGGCAACTACTTTCCAATTAAAAATATAAGATTCAGCATAAACATTACTTTTATAAGAAAGGCTTCCTTATAAAGGACATAGGTCCTGCCTTGTCCTTCTCTAACTTTCATATTTGTTTCCATCACAGTACCTATTGCTATCTGCTGAGACTTTTTAGCCATCTATCTTCACTCTAGGAATATCATCTATTCCCCAGGTAACTACAGCACCTATCAACCGCCCAATAAATGGTAGGTATTCAAGAATGCTTTTTGAATGAATGAATTAATTAATGGATGAATGCCCTACAAGAGCAGGGACCATTTCTGCCATAGCCACATTAGTGTCCTCATTGCCTAGCACAAGAGAGAAACTCAATAAATGTATGTTGACTTAATTGTTTAACCCCTATGCTATAACCAAGGAAACTGAGGTTTAGAGAGTTTAAGCAGCCTCCCCTTAATCACACAGGGACTAGAGAGACAAAGTCAAGACTTAAACCCAAATTCTGACAACACAATCCTTGAAAAACTGGCGCTGGAGGGACTTTGGAGATTATCTTGTCTAGCAGCTTGATTTTACAAATGAAGAAAATGAAGCTCAGGATGGTGAAATGACACATCCAAGTCATTTGTTTTGACCTGTGTAAGCTTACTCCAATTACCCCTGCCCTTCATTTTCCTTATCTATAAAAGGAGCTGGGATGTCTTGGTGGCATTACTTAATCATTTCTTCCAGCTCAGAAATCTGATTCTTCCTTTCTAAATTTGCTCCTGACTCCTCCCCTCATATTTTGGGATTAAAGAGAAAACTAAATTGCATTTTACATAGTTTGTTCTGTACTTCAATAAAACCACTAGAAGAAAAAAAAGTGAGGAAGAATAGTAGTTTCTCCAGGTTCATGTACTTTAGGAAGAGTAAGAGTGCCACTGCAGAAGCCCCCTAGAGGGGAGATAAAAGTTATATCTCCAGCTGCTAGCCATAGTTAAAAAAAAATGTCTATAATAGTCATTTAGAAGAAATATTATTATCAATCCCTGTAATGAGGCGATAAACTGAAAAAGAAAGGGGTAAAAATAATGTTCATGGAAATGTAACTGAATATAAAATTCCTTGGTGTGTTTACAAGAAAAAGAATAACCCCACATTTCTGTGGGTTTCACTTTAACTGCTGGTGAAAAGTGACTGATATTGCAAGAAGACAAACCATTCTTATTTATACTCAAAATGTCAAATCCCATTTGCACTCAAAATGCCATCACCTTGCATAACTCTATCAACTTAACCTGTACAGAAAGCAAAAGCTTAAAGCAGAATATGAAGAGACCTGGTATATAAAGCCACTCTCTTTTCTCTGCACCCTTAATGAAACACCCTAATTTCCTGCAACCATTCCAAGATGAAAATGTTTTGAATTCTAAAATAGCTTAGCACCAGTGTGTCATAATTATCTGAAACTATATTTAGAATGATGAAGTTTGCCATGAAATCTAAAATATGCTTCAAATGTCAGTCTTATTTTTAATTAATACACCAATCCACCTTTATAATAATCAAGTTTTACAGTCTCCCAGTGCTGAATAACTTGGATGCTGTGTGTGTGTGTGTGTGTGTGTGTGTTTAATCTCACAATTATGATAATGTAGTTCTCTTATAGATCCTTCCTTCTCTTACAGATTGTCAAGGGAAATCTGATTTCACCCCAGTAGTATATTTTGTCTATAAAACCAAATGGTATGAAATGAAAGTCTTGTCATACTGGTCACAAGTTAACAAAATCATTTTAACACCACCACATTTACCATCCTTATGATCTGAAATTTCTTGTCAGAGGACAATATAGTATAGTGCTTTACTCAACTTGCTTCTTTTATTTAAATTCCAGGGTAATAGAAATGGGAGCCCCATTTGCAAGGAAATATACACTTTAAAGTATATAATGAGTTTTAAAATACTGCCAAATAAAAAAATGCTTCACTCATTTCATATTCCTTTTTAGGTGTCTTCCATGTTTATGCTGAATTTTTAATATTTGATAGAAAAAATGTTATTCACATGGAACCCCAAATTATAACAAGACTGTTACCTTCTCAAATTGCTGTATATGAATAGAAAGTATATCTTTTGATACCACCTTTCCGACCTTTACAGACTCATTTGGTGAGAAAGAGAGACAATAATTTACTAGAAGCTCCACACTCATTATGTGTGAACTGAACTGATGTCTTGAGACTTCTCTGCAATTGCAAATAGCAAGATATCAGCTGTAGACTAGGTAAGGTTGCCAAGATACACACAAAAAAGTGCAAATTTTAGACTGTTTAGAAACATTTTTAAGCAACTTGACAAAGTGAATTTTTTCACCTATAAAAACTTAGGTAAGTGCTTTGTTTATTTTAGTTTACTATTATTAGCAATTTGCTTTTGCTGAAACCTTAAAAAGGTATTCCTCAATCATTTGGAAATTCAAAATGTGATACTTCCCCAGTGATAATTTGGAAACCATTGTCATAGACAAATGTCTTAGTTCACTTGTTATAAAGAACCATGTCAGTAGAAATAGAGATAACAAACAAACCCCCAAAGCCTTTAGTGTGTGTGAGAAGCCACTGGTGTATGTTGCTAGGTCAATGATACTTGGTTCTTGCTCAACTGACCTCAAATAAAACAGGTGAACTTTGGACTCAGGTCTCCTGCAGCATCATGGTGTTGCCAAGAACAAAAACTTCAAGTGATCATTTGGTTAACAGTTCTCAAGATTATAAGGCTGAAAGGCATTGCTCTGTTCTCAGGTCACAATGTAGACTTTAGATCTCTCCTTTGATGTGGCTGAGTATCTGCTCACTCTTTATTACCCTTAAGAAGACAAAAATACAATCAATATTAAAAGACTCTAGTATGCTTTTAAATACTTTTAAAATTAGCAAACACCTGTTGGGGTGTTTGCTAATAAATTTATCAGTCAATAGCCAATGCACACCTCATATGTGCCAGATAAGACACGAGGTGCAAACACTTTGCTCTCCTGTTATTTTGAGGAAAGGATGCTGTGAAATTTATAGCAGATGGGATCTGACATTTAAAAGATTGGAAAAGACTTATTCAGAGGACATGTTCTTTCGCTGGAACCTGAGGATGACTAGGAAGGCAGAGAAGAGTGACAGGGAGAGCTGTCAAGCAGAAGAAAACTAGGTTAATTCTTGCTTCCACAGAGCCTGTTTTATTGTGTGTGTATTCACTTCTTAATGAAAAACACTAGCCCCACATAATTATACAATTGAACAACCTTGAACAACACAGGTTTGAACTACATGGGTCCACTTATACATGGATTTTTTTTTCAATAGTAAATACTATTGTAATACAGAATCTAAAGTTGGTTGAATCCACAGGGAGCGTTGACTACAAGTTACATGTGGACTTTTGACTGCGTGGAGGCTAGACGTGCCTAATTCCACGTTGTTCGAGGATCAATTTTAGTGATTTTAATCACTAAAATCTTGCTCCTAGCTTCTACATATCACCTGAACTCTTTTTTTTTTTAATTTCTCCCATCAACATCCATCTAATTCTAAAATATTATTTAAAGCAGTGCTATACCAGCAAGCATGGGCAAGACTTAGGTATTTCTTTAATCTATACAGCTTCCAAAACCTATGCTTTCACAAACTCTCTTTGATCCAGCTTTCAGTCGCTGCCTCTCAAATCCCAGCCACCAATAAAATTCTTAATGTGCAATGAACTTCAGCCTGACAGTTTCCACATCTCAGGCTCTTGCTGCATTTGGCCTGGGTGGGATCATTTCTAGATGCAGAGGTGGACCGTATGACCCAGGCTAGGCCAGCTAAACAATGCATTTTGCTGATACATTGTGACAGGCTTATGAGAACCAACAAAAATGATGAACATTTCCAATATAGTAGAAAAAAGAATGAGAGATGGCGAGAAACAATTTTTGATTATGTTGTTTCAATCTCCTATACAGACTTTCTTTTTTCTCAAAATATATTTGACATATAACATTATAAAACTCTAAGATATATAACATGTAGATTCAATACATTCATATATTATAGTATGATTGCCGTTGTACTGATAATTACCACCTCTACCACATCCCATAATTATCATTGCTTTTCAGTGGTTGGAATAATTATGATCTAGTGTCTTAGAAAGTTTGATGATTATAATATAATATTGTGGTCTCTATTTACTATACTGCACATTAGATCTCTAGGGCTTATTTACTACTAGCTACAATTTATACCCTTAAACAATTTCTCTCCTATCCCCGCTCCTGTCATCTGGTAACCACCATCTTTCTCTGTTTTTACAAGTTTGGCTTTGTTAGATTCGACATATAATTGATATTATACAGTATTTGTCACTCTTTGTCGGACATCTCATTTAGCCTAATGTCCTCAAGGTAAGGTCCATCCATGTTGCAAATGGCAGGATGTCCATGCAGACATTCTTGCAGCCAAATGTATAACGATCTCATCTTTTTTTTTTTCTTAGTGTGTTTTCGGGTTGGGTTTTCTTTCATTTGCAAATGCGAGTCCTAACTTTGATGTATCTATAATCTTTCATGTATCTATAATCTATAATTTTTTGATTTGTGTATTAGCAGCAGGTGTGTGAAAAGCAGTGACCAAAATCCTGAAGGATCCAACAGAAGACAAGGTTATCACATTTCAGGAAGAGTGAGGTATCGGTTCACTCCAGCCAAAGGCCACTAGGTACGCATTCGTGGATGAACAAATTGAGGATTTGTTAGCAAAGAAGAGTACCTACCATAAGGAAATATGGGTATCTTAATAAGAGAGGATTAGAAAAGATTTATAGTATTTTGAGGTTGGGACTAAGGAAATAGGAGCTTTCTGGATTGAGGGCTGTCTGAAAGAAGCAACAATTTTATGATAGGCTATCTCAATAAATTGTATCTATAAGAAAGGCAGTCCAAAGTGAAATGCAGTAGGTAAAGAAGGGCATTCCTGCATATTAGCCAAGAAAAGTGATGTTTGGTACTCTGTGGATTGCACAGTGATTTTATTTATTGAAAAAAATATGAAATGGGCTCGAGTTTTCTCATCTTTCCAGACCAAGAGTGCTCCTGCCTGACGCTTCCATTCTGTGAGATTGTTTATGTCCAACTGGAGAACAGCTCATCTAGCTGTATCAGGCCAGCTTCTAACACTGAGGATAGCCTGTGAGCATCAGCTGGTTCCTGGGCGTTCTCTCTTTCTTGGAAGATAAGAGATGCAGAGTCACAGTGTAGGGGGTCTATACCCCTTTTAGTTTGAACTTGGCACTTCTGTTCCCAGCAGCCACTCCCTGCACCAGCAGAACAGGAAGCTGTCCACCTCACTTTGTTTGGAGAGGGCTAAGAATGCTTTGGTATAACACCTTACTTTTTCTGTAGCTGAATAATGACAGAATGCCCATTAACAAGGATCAAACTTTCTCACTGCCTAAGGAAAGAAATGTCAGAAAATTCAAATTCCTTCAGTAAAGGCAACGTATTATTTAACTCTGACCTCTCCCAATAAAGAGGGGGTGACAATCAAGACAGGGAGTATGTTGATGATTACTCCAAAAGGAACTGTGAAGGAATCTCGTTTCTTGACTCGGCACAGCATTCATAGAGGAATCCTAAGTCCTTCTTTCCAACAGCGGGAGGTGACCTCACACTCTTTGAGGATGCCCTGTTCTTCTCCCCCACCTATTACACAAGGGACCACCAGGAGGTAAAAGACAGAGAGAAAGGGTAATTTGAGACCGCCCTATAATACTCCTGTACACACATCTCTTTAACCTCTACTTGGTCTTTTGACTTCTTTCCTTCCTACTATTGAACACATCATCACGCCGTAGTAATTTCCCTTCTGAATGGTCCTTTGCCCTCAATAATGACCTCAGGCCAGAACACATGGGAAGGTATTGGAATAATTTGATTTTTCCCAGAAGGTTCTATCCCTCTCCTGCCACCTCTCATTTTCCTTCTGCTCCTGAAATAGTTGTCAACTCATCTTAGCCATATTTCTTCCTATTTACCCTATGAAGAAAAGACTGAGGTTGGAAGACACAAGTATGATTTATTTTACTTTGTTGCCAGAAAGATCTATTTATACTGTATGACCCATTTCATCCTCTTTAATCTTTCTTTCTAATTCATCTCCTCCAACTGGAATATTTATTCAATAACAAACGTCTATTGCTAGGAACTCAGTGAAAGAGACAGATATCAGATAGCTTCTTGGTAACTAAAGGAAAGAGAAAAGCATCCGTGAGCCCTGGACGTAACAGGCTATGTGTAGGAGGTTTTCATGAAGGTGGACGAGGGGCAAAGAAAGGAGAGATCGCCTTCATTGCTTCACAATCACGTCTTTGGGGACGCTCAGTTGCAGCACTTGCAGTCACCGTGACCCCATGAACACAAAACTTTAAGGGAAGAGACTCAACTCATGATCCTAGGGTATGAAGACTCTGGCTCCAGCCACTGCTCAAGTGACCTGAGGGATTTCAACCTTCTCATTGGAGAACATAGGATGGTTAATGTGCTACTGTGGAAATCAAAACTAAACACTAAAAAATGTAGCTTTGAAACAGTGTGGTCCAAGAAGTCACTGAGTTTGGACTGAGATATATTTGTTGTAGGTTAAGAATAGGTATGTTAATCTTATGCAATTTTATCCTTTTGGTTTTTCTGGTTTTGAAATGATCTTATTTTCAATAACCTTAATAAAATTTGAGTTTGAGAGAAGCGTAAAAAAATCCATATTTCATCCCAGGTCAATGTTCTGCTCTGTCTATTTTAATTTTTAAGGCAATGTGAAAATAGAGATTCAAAAAATAAAACAAAGAATGTCTTTGCTAATCGTGAAAACTGATGTGCAGTGGGGTATGTATTTTGAAGCGTATGAGCTTCCAATACAAATGACATTTTTGTGGCTTGCCCCTAGGTGGTAAAAAGGTCACTGTAAGAAACTGTTTTAGTTGTTACCAAAATCATGATACATTTAGAAAGAAAAAATAAAACTTGTATATTATGAACTTTTGGGGACTCAATTCGTAGGTGATCATATGTGTGCTTTTTTCAGTCTTTTATATCCTTTATTTTTACAAAAAAATTATAGTAGTGTGGGTATCTGAGAGGCAGAAACCATAGAGAACTACAGTAAGTAATACCCAGCTATGTAAATTAGTTTCAATCTGCCTTTTGCATATATCTGCCACATTTTACTCTGCCCATATTTCTGCTATTCATCTATTGTTGGAGAAAACTCCCACTGGTATCGTACACAATGTCCACAGGTATTATAAATATCCTTTCATTTTTCTCCACTGAGGGATAAAGCATGGGGTCAATTCAAAGTCAATCTTAAATTTTTAAGGCAGGCAAGTATATCATTTGCATACAGATCGGCAAGCTGTCCTTTACTTAGGGAAAGATTTACAGATACTTTAAAATCAGGCCTAATCTATAAAACAAACAAGCACAAAGCTAAAACTAAGCCGAGAGAAAGAAACATAGAGAGAAAGAAGACAAATCAAATTTTAATAGCTTTAAAATATTTGTCACGGAAGAAAACTTTTTTCTGTAAATTGCTTTTGGTTAAGATTTCAAAACCCCAAGTGTGAACTAAATTGGGGACCGTGGTCCAGGAGTGCTCAGGAGTGACTCTGAGGTGTTGGGCATCATTTAATTGTCATTTAAGTTACCACCATAAAATGTAGTTTACAGGCCCGGATTGGTTTGGAGGTTTTGCTGTTATTTTTTAAATAAAATATTTTCATTTATTTTTGGCTTAATCATTGCACATTTGCAGCTTGCTTCGGTCAAACAGAACTTATCTGCACATGTCATCCTCTAAAAGTCGTTCATCTTCTGCTCATCCTGAGGAAAAGATGTGTTATCCCAGGAGAAGCTAACACAGATGACCAGAACACAGACACATGTCCTGCTCCAGTCACGGGGTTCACTCTCTCAGAACCCCTAAGAGGGCTGCTTGCTTGGCCAGAAATCAGAATGAAAGAGCAGGGGAGAAAGAGCTACAAAGACAAGCCACACTTAGTCTAAGTGAGTCAGTGGCTGAGTGAACACGCGAGTTTCGGTGCTACCAGACCCTGAGACACCAGAATTGGCTTTTGCTGCTCTGCCCAGACTTTCCCCATCTGCATCCTCACCATCATCCACCACATGGCCATGCTGAGGTCGAGCCTTTCGCTCTTCTCAGGATACTGCACAGCCTCTCACACTAGTTCCAATTTAACCCATTTCGCAGAATCAGCTTTTCAAACTTTCTGAGGCATTAGCCTACAGGGTAAACTCCTGGAAGCAAATTATTAGTCTTTCAACAACTACCAAAAAATACTAAAAATAAAAAGTGGTCATTATTAAGTTAATTTTAGAAAATACACAATTATTACAATCAGCAAAAAAAACCCCACAACTACAAAATTACCAAAAAATTACACAAAAGAAAAAAAAAAGGGAAAAGAGCTCTGAAAGTTTGGTTTCATAGCGTAAAGGAGTCTTCCTAACACACTCCAAACATTATCTGGGCCATTGTTTCCTAAATGAGCTCTGGAAGCACTATTTTCCTTGAGCTGTTAATAGGTGTTTCACACACATACACACAAGCACAAAGTTGGAAGCTCTAGGGGAAAGATCAGAATTTCCCTGAGGTGTCAATGTGTTTATGTGAACGTCGGGTCTCAAAATACGAGCAGTCTATACATCATTTTCCAAAACTGTTTGTCCACAGAAATCTCTTCTGAGGCATGTGCCTAGGTATAATAACTCTTTTCTTCTTGGTGACATCAGTCATGAGATAATTAGATACAAGTACATTTTCAAGATCACTCCTTTAATCTTTCAAGACACTTCTTGAACACCATGTCACGTGTCCTTCCATCCATCCTTCCCTCTCGTCCATCCTCCTAGTCCCACTCACATCCTTTCAGCTATCTCTCTCTGGCTTTATGAGCATGCTTTCTTCAAGAAGTTGCATAGCTTCCACTGGGTATTAGTTTCATGGGCTACTGTAATAAATGACCAACAACTGAGTGGCTTCTAACAAGAGAAATCTATTCTTGCACGGGTCTAGAGATCAGAAGTGTGAAATCCAGGTGTTGGGAGAACCATACTCCCTCTGAAGGCACTAGGGGGAAGTTCTGTCTTGCCTCTGCCAGCTTCTGGAGGCTGTAAACATTCCTTAGCTTTTGGCAACAAAACTTGAATTTCAACCTCCATTTTCACATGGTCTTTTCTTCTCTGTCTTTGTCTTCTCCTTCTCTTATCTCTTATAGAGACATTGCTTTGGATTTAAGACCCTAATCTCAAATGATCTCGTCTGGAGATCCCTAATTACATCTGCAAAAACACTTTTTCCAAATAAGGTCACATTCACAGCTTCTGGGTGAACATATTTTGGGGAGAGCCATCAGTTAACCTACCACACACACCACCAGGCTGAGCTTTCACTGCCTGCCTTCAGCACTTCCCCAGGATTGACAAGTCTTCATCACAACACGTACCCTGCTGTGTTATAATGACCGTGCCCCACCTCTCATCACATTGCATCATCATCTCACATTGCACCACCCTGTGAGATCCTGAGAGAAGCACCATTCCTTGATTTGTCTCTGAATTTCCATCACCAAGTGGATGATGATGTTTCTGTAAATATCTAAGGAACAAATGAACTATATCCTTATTGTACTGTTAAGGCTGCTGCTATATACCCTACTTCCTTTCCCTACATGGTCTTTATATGATTATTCAAAGATCTCAAAATCCCAGTTCTCTTCCCATGGAATCCGCTTTATACCTTTTGGGACATTTACAGAGGTTCCAAAACTGTCCAGAGCACAGCTTTTGAGATTCTCTGATACAATTCAAACTTCTTAGTGTAACCCATAAGCGTCTTCCCTTTCTTGTTTTGTATCTTCAGCCCCATTTCTCCAGCCCCATATCTCCTCCATCCAGAACATGCTTCAGTCACACACATGATGTTCCCGTTCTCCTCCAGGCCTCTGAACGTGCTGTGAACTCTTTCAGTGCCCTCATCTGCTGCCCCCTGTCTGCTCCTGCCCCTCTTTCCTGTCCACACGACTAGGGTGTCACCTGGCTTATTTATCTTTTGAGTATCAACCTAGATGTTACCCTCCCCTACAAAGCGTTCCTTGAATCAACCAAGTCAGAAGTAAATGCTCTTTCTGGCGCTCTTAAAACTCTTACATGTGATTCTTCAGCACTGTATTGCAATTGTCTGCTTGCTTATCTGTTTCTTCCATTAGATTAGGAAGAACCTGAGAGCGCTGCCGTGTCTTGGTACAGAGAAGGCATTCAACACAAACTTAAGGAAGGGCCTTTGTGTGAAGTAAGGAAGGGCCTTCCAGAACTAGCCAAATGCCTGCTAGAAAAGGGATCCACCCAGTCCTCCTCAGTCTCTTCTCCTCCCCCCTACAGGTCTATGCTCACATGCAGGGTGACAGATCTGGGTTAGTGAACTCCCCTGCAGCACCCAGAAGAATGCACCCACTCATCTGCTTCTATATGCTTCCAGCCATGGGGAAAGGGGATCTATTTTCTGACATTGATGCTTGCTGCATCTTAATGAAAATAAAAATATCATTTCCTTTTCTCACATTAATGCTGAGAGACTGCTCCTGTATAAGCAGTCACAAACTTTCTTTCCATTTTTTTTTCTTTGCCTCCTATACCTCGTTTAGATTCTACTGCTAATTGCATCAGAATAAATCATCAGGGCCTGCCCAAATTTAAGCAGTTGATAACTTTCCTAGTTTTTCCTATGGGCTGGATAGGCTTTTGGCAGAGGTGCTCTCATACAGAAGAGGCTGTTTGGGACTTCCCTGGTGGTCCAGTGGCTAGGACTCCATGCTCCCAATGCAAGGGGCCAGGGTTCAACTCCTGGTCAGGGAACTGGATCCCATACACCACAACTAAGAGGTTGCATTCCACAACAGAGGATCCTATGTGCCACAGCTAAGACCCAGCACAGCCAAATAAATAAATAAATAAATATAGTATTCAAAAAAGAAAAGAAGAGGCTGCTTCAAGATGGTGTTCTAAATACCCCCAGAATGTCATTATGCCATCTAAATGGGGTGTCTTCATTTGTATATTGAGCAAAAAAGGTATAGAATGAAAGAATGAATGATGTCTTTCAAAATTGAGTGCCCTCTGTTTATTTGACACTGGCAAATAATTAGCAATCTGGCCTGGGCCCTGTTCTGGAAGAGGTAGAATGAAATATCTTTAATCTTTCTTCATGATCCATCACTTTTAAGACGTAAAACTTAAACACTCTCTACTTTGATTATACAAAGACTATGCAGTATCGGTAGTTAGAATCCTTTTGTTTCTAATCAGATACATTTTTCATTCTCTAGGCCATAAGTTAAACTATCATAGATTTAAAAAAAATAAATGATGTGTTCATTTCCATATTAGAAAGGGTGACTTTTCATTACAGCAGTCTTAGAATAACAGAAAAATTGAGAAGAGGTACAGAGACTACCTATATGCACCCTATGTATACCTATGTCCCCACACAGACATAGCTTTCCATATTAACAACATTCCCCACCAGAGGACTAAAACTGATTAATCTATACCATAATCAAAGTTACTTGAAGTCCATAGTTCACATTAGAGTTCACACTTGTAGGCTGTACATTCTATCAATATGTCAGGACAAACATGTAATAATATATATCCATTATTATAGTATAATAGGAAGTGGTTTCACTGCCCTAAAAATTCTCTGTGCTCCTCCTATTCACCTGCCCCTCCTAACACTTCTACCTACCCTTTGGCAACCACTGATCTTTTTTAGCTGTCTTCATGGTCCCTTAACATTTTTAAAATTTTAATTGGAAGATAATTGCTTTACAATGTTGCATTGGTTTCTGCCATGCAACAACATGAATCAGCCATAAGTATACATATATTGCCTCCCTCTTGAGCCTGCCCCCTCAACCCATAGTTTTGCCTTTCCTCAAATGTCATACAGTTGAAATCATACAGTAGGTAGACTTTTCAGCTTAGCTTCTTTCATTTGGTAATACACATTAAATTTCCTCTATGTCTTCATAGCTTGATAGTTCATTTCTTTTTAATGCTGAATAGTAATCCGCTGTCTGATTTTCTGAGAATCACAGAAAAACTGAGAAGAGGTACAGAGACTACCTATATTCAACCTATGTATACCTCTGTCCCTACACAGACATAGCTTTCCATATTATCAACATCTCCTACCATAAGGGTAAAACTGATTAATCTATACCATTTACTTATCCATTCAACTACTGAAGGACATCTTGGTTGCTTCCAAGTTTCAGCAGTTATGAATAAAACTGTTATAGACAGCTGCCTGTATGGTTTTGTGTGGACATGTTTTCAACTCTTTTGGATAAGTAGCAAGAAGCACAATTGCTGGATCATATGGTAAGAGTATGTTTAGTTTTGTTTTAGAATCTAACCAACTGCCTTCCAAAATGTTGGTACCATCTTGCATTCCCACCAGCAATGAATAGGGGTTCCTGATGCTGCACATCCTCACCAGCATTTGGCGCTGTCAGTGCTCCATATTTTAACTGTTCTAATAGGTAGGCAGTAGTATCTCATTGTCGTTTCAATTTGCATTTTCCTGATGACATATGATGCTATCACAAATTTTTAAAGGAAGATAAGAGACTTCCCTCCTTCCTACTTGAAAACTTCAGAAGGAAGCTTACTTCTTCAGTTCTCAGCAGCTTGCTCTAAGGATAAATAAAGGAAACCAGTGATAATTTGAGTTTTAGATATGTTTCTTCAGGTTCGTACCTTAAGAGCAAAATATCCTTTGACAAATGTAATAAAGATTTTTCAATGGGTTCTTTCACATTAATAGAAAATTTTTATTTTAAAATATAAACTTGAAACAGAAATGTTATATGAGAGAGAATGACTACAAAACAAGGGAATTGCCCTCTTTACTGATGTCTCTGGATAGTTGCCCAGAGAGTAAACATTCCATGGGGCCAGAGCTCCAAATCAGTTTATAGTCCTGGTGGTCTGCATGGCACAATAGATTTCCTACCTGCTCCTTGATCTGTGAAAGCCAGCTGATCTTAATTTAAAACCAGACTTTACTGAAAATCTTTCTAATAGACTAACTGCTGTGATCCCAAGTGAAACGATTTAGAAATTGTAAATAAAATGTTTTGTGAAGGACTATGATAATTAAACATCTAATGAAAATGCGATACGACCTACTGGTTTCTATAGTTTGTGGAAGAAGGATGTGTTTAGTCTTTTGGGTAATAGTACTTTTGGGAACTATTTTAATTTTGGAGAACTGTATTGAGCACTACTGAAACCTATAACTGTGATAAATATAATAGAAGACTGCATCGGCAAAGATGTGATTTCAAGCCTTTAACCTTCAGTAAAATTAGGACAGACAGGTTTAGATCACTTAGTTTTGCCTTATATTCTTCATGGAATTCTTACCTATTAGCCACTTTTAATGTGGGACTTGCTTTCTACTACGTAGGCCAATCCTTCTAAGTAGGATTTCTTCTGGGTGAAGATATGACCAGTTCAGTTGGGTATTACAAGATTATCTCTAGTCTTGTCTGTGGTTCCCCTGGTGGCTCAGTTAGCAAAGAATCTACCTGTAATGCAAGAGACCTGGGTTCAATCCCTGGGTTGGGAAGATCCCCTAGAGAAGGAAATGGCAACCCACTGCAGTATTCTTGCCTGGAGAATTCCAAGGGTAGAGGAGTCTGGCGGGCTACAGTCCATGGGGTCACAAGGAGGCAGACACGACTGAGTGACTCACACTTTCACTTCACTTTCACTAGTCTTCTCCCAGGGCCAGTGATGTCAGTTTTCATGCTATTAGAGAATATTCCTATGAACACACAAAAGAAATGCAACAAGGAGAGGTGACCTCACTAGCCAGGGTTCTTTAAAATAAAATATTGGATATTTTCACAGGCTCGGTAAACATTTTTATTCTTATCATGAACTTACTGACTAAAGAGAAACAGACTAAAAAAGAGATAATTCACACTATTGACCATAAAGTTTTCATGCTATTAGAGAATATCCTATGAACACACAAAAGAAATGCAACAAGGAGAGGTGACCTCACTAGCCAGGGTTCTTTAAAATAAAATATTGGATATTTTCACAGGCTCGGTAAACATTTTTATTCTTATCATGAACTTACTGACTAAAGAGAAACAGACTAAAAAAGAGATAATTCACACTATTGACCATATTATTCTGAACAGAGGGAGAAGAGAATTTCAGCTTCTGTCATGGTAGACTAAGAGTAGTCTTTTTCCAGATAGAATGCTGATCCCTCCTGTTTTTCTTCTGAGGTCTGACAATCTCTAACTCAAAGAGGAAAGGCATTAAGAACCCCTGGTTCACCAGGAATCAGACCAAAATCAGCTTCACTTCACTCCCACTATTCACTGGACACATAGCCGCTGAAGATAAGAAGTTCACCTTATTTTGACTGTGCTTAAAGAATTGCAGGCTCATGGATTTTACCGTTGTCTCTAGAACTGACAGGAAGCAACAGTAATAAGCTTGCAGATAAATAACACACAACAAGTTTTAATGCATCTCTTATTGCTAGGCTATATGGATACAGCCATAGTTACAGATATCAGAATTTGGCTCTATAATCCATAATCAAGGTATTCCATATGTCAAGCACTTAAAGTTGCTACAAATATAGACATTTTTCTTGCCCTCAATAAGTTGATAGACCAATGGGGAATAGAAAGAAACAAACAAATAATTACAGAATATGACTAATTCTATGCATGCCCAGAGGAAAAAAAGGTTAATTCTTCTATCTTAAAGAAGAAAGACATTCATTGTTATTGGTGGTTGGGAAGATCCACTGGAGAAGGGAAAGTCTACTCACTCCAGTATTCTAGCCTGGAGAAGTCCATGGATTGTATAGTCCATGGGGTCTCAAAGACTCGTACATGACTGAGCAACTGTCATTTCAGTCGCCAAGTCATGTCCAACTCTGCAACCACATGGACTGTAGCTGCCAGGCTCCTCTGTCCATGGGATTTCCCAGGTAAGAATACTGGAGTGGGTTGCCATTTCCTTCTCCAAGGGATCTTCCTGACCCAGGGATCCAACCTGCGTCTCCTGTTTGACTGGCAGATTCTTTACCACTGAATCCTGAGAAGCCTGGAAGACATTCACCACCAGGCTAAAACTCTCCAAAGTACACATATATAGCAATAATGACACCAGGACCCTTGCTTTTCAGTGGATGGTGCCCAGGCCAGCAGCACTGGTATCACCCAGGAGCCTCAAGCCCCTCTTATTGATTCAGTCTGCATTTTAACACGATATCCAGCAGTTTTGTACACTCATTAATTTTCTGAAGCACTCATCTAAAACAGAGCTTCTCAGACTTTAGTTTCAATATCACCTGCAAGGCTGTTGAAACAGACTACCCCATGTTTCTGATTCATAAGTCTGAGGAGACTCTAGAATTTGCATGCCTAACAAATTTCTAGGTGATGTTGTTGCTGGTTTGGGAACCATTTTGAGAATCACAGGTGTAGGAACCTGAGTCCAGAAAGCATCTTCATACTTACTTTTTCTCTGGACTCAGGTTCCTACACCTGTGACTGTCAAAATGTTCGGACTCAGAAACATCTCATTGAGGTAATTAGGAAAGAGCCTAATATGTTGCACATTTAGGGGAAAACGTGCACACCAGTGGATGAAACTTCCATCCTGTGTCCCCAGCCTAGATAAGAGATGTGCATTCCACATATTCCCAGTCTCCAGAACAGAGTGGTAGTTGAGAATGTTAAGCTTTCGTTTTTCATGAGGTGCGTACAGAAGACCCTGTTCCTTGACAGACTCTTCATCCTTGATTATGCCACTGGTTGGAAGAGTAGACACCAAGTCTCCTGGAATGGGTCACAAACTCCAGTCCATCTTGCCAGAAAAGCCAGGCAAGGAGAAGACATTGAGCACTTTTCCAGCTATTAGTAAAATAATCTAGGTTTCCTATGTGGATGTTGCTTCCTGTGAGTATACATCTATCATACATACACCAGAGAGACTATGCTAGGAGGTAATCGTGAAAAATCATCTCAAATGCCTAATAGTCAAACTATATTGGTCCCTATTCACAGAGTTATTCAGAGTAAATGAATGCCAATGATTAGATTCCACTACTTAGGGTGGCCCCTCAAAAGTTCTAGAGACTTAAAATCTCTCATAGATGTTTAATTTAACTTGAATTGTCAGGTCAGTCACATTGTCTACGACAGATTACAGTGGTCCTTATACAGAGAGAGGGACTAAGGGGACTTTTCCCACAGCATCCATAGATTAAAGCCGTGCCTTTCCAGGGTAAATCACCCTATGTTAATTTGTTTCCAGTAAACTGGAAATTTTTATTAAGATATACAAGTTATGAATCCATAACTATGCCATTATGTCATGATGTTTCTTCACTGTTCCTACTTATTTTGATGCTTTTTCTCCATTTCCACTACCTTTTCTAGTCCATACAACCCCCAGGGAGTAAAAACCTGGATTGGAAGGCTTCTGCCTGACATTGTCAACAATAATAATTGTTGATTATTACTTAACGACTCCAACCAGTTGTGTATAATGTAATATGATTTATGGGATGTTAAAAGTAATGGTTCTTAAAAACAAATTCACCTCAGCAGTTTAAAAATACCTGAAAGTAAGAAAAAAATATTCACAATTATGTGAAGAAAATTTCTTACTCGAAATACTGTGCGTATTTCCATATCCCCCAAAGATGGAGTCCTTCTTTCTTATTTTGTTGAAATTCAAAACATGGTTTTTTTTTTTCTCAAAATATTCCAGATTTGTCAGTTACAGCGCAAAGCTTCTAAAAGCCTAAGTAAAGGAATCAGGGAGCTATCAGTTCAGTTCAGTTCAGTTGCTCAGAACTCTGCTAATACTTATTTATGTAAAACAATTGGGGAAAGAAACTGACTTTTATTCACATAGCTTATCAATCCTCCATAGTCACCATATCTAAAGTAGGTACTGTTGTTTAAAACAATGCCTTAGGGGAGGAGGGGACCAAAATTGCTGCAGCTACAACTCTAGGAGGCACTACTGAGGAGCACAATATCACTAATTCCATTCTTCCTATATTTGTAAGGAAATGAGTGTGGAAAGTGAAGGGGGCATTACAAATGTAGAGACCCATACCTAACATTCCTGGAGGAGGGCATGGGAGCCCAGTCCAGTATTCTTGCCCAAAGAATCCCATGGACAGATGAGACTGGTAGGCTACATTCCATGGGGTCGCAAGGAGTTGGACACAACTGAAGCAACTTAGTACACATGTATACATAATATCACATCAGTAATAGGATTAGACATGCTCTGTGAATATGAGAATATACACACATGCACATACATATTATTTATACACACATATATCTGACATTCAAGCAGTATAGACCTTTGTGCAAAGGAAAACTTACAAACCAATTTTTCTCTCTCTTTTTTTTTTTTTCCTAAAAGAAGAAAGCAAGAGTAGAGGAAAGCTTTCATATCATCTATATAATTACCTAACTTGCCCCTTCCTTCTGTCTGAGCAGAATAAGCTGTGTAAGACCAAAAGATGAAACAGGCCCTTATAGGATTATAATTAAACTTATACAGTGCCAGAAGTTGCTGCTAATTGTGAAATGTTATTGTGGTCTCCTTCTCCCAAGGACATTTCTACCACTGCTAGTTGTCAAGATGCGTTTCTCTAATGACACACCTTTGACTTTCACTGAAGAAGATACGACGGAGACCATTGACAACAGGCAAAACATTGTACACTGAGGTTGGTAATATAGAATCAATGACAGCCTTTAGAATCAATTTTTTCATGGCCTTTGTGGTACATTTTGTGCAAATAAAAACGAATAGAAATAGCTAAGAGAAATTACCCAAACGTCTTATCCTGTATTCATAGAAATCTTATTTAGGGGTGGGAGAGTATGAGGAAGATCCAAATGGGCTACTTTCCAGCAAGTTCCCTTATAATGGAGTCCATGTACAACTTAGCAAATGCATATCTTTCAGTTCAGTTCAGTTCAGTTCAGTTGCTCAGTCGTGTCTGACTCTTTGCGACCCCATGAATCACAGCACGCCAGGCCTCCCTGTCCATCACCAACTCCCAGAGTTCACTCAGACTCACATTCATCAAGTCAGTGATGTTATTCAGCCACCTCATCCTCTGTCATCCCCTTCTCCTTTTGCCTCCAATCCCTCCCAGCATCAGAGTCTTTTCCAGTGAATCAGCTCTTCCCATGAGGTGGCCAAAGTACTGGAGTTTCAGCTTCAGTATCGTTCCTTCCAAAGAAATCTCAGGGTTGATCTCCTTCACCGCAGTTCAAAAGCATCAATTCTTTGGCGCTCAGCTTTCTTTACAGTCCAACTCTCACATTCATACATGACCACTGGAAAAACCACAGCCTTGACTAGATGGACCTTAGTCAGCAAAGTAATGTCTCTGCTTTTTAGTATGCTATCTAGGTTGATCATAACTTTTCTTCCAAGGAATAAGCATCTTTTAATTTCATGGCTGCAATCACCATCTGCAGTGATTTTAGAGCCCGAAAAGTCTGACACTGTTTTCACTGTTTCCCCATCTATTTCCCATGAAGTGATGGGACCAGATACCATGATCTTCATTTTCTGAATGTTGAGCTTAAAGTCAACTTTTTCACTCTCCAATTTCACTTTCATCAAGAGGCTTTTTAGTTCCTCTTCACTTTCTGCTATAAGGGTAGTGTCATCTGCATATCTGAGGTTATTGATATTTCTCCTGGCAATCTTGTTTCCAGCTTGTGTTTCTTCCAGCCCAGCGTTTCTCATGATGTACTCTGCATAGAAGTTAAATAAGCAGGGTGACAATATACAGCCTTGACGTACTCCTTTTCCTATTTGGAACCAGTCTGTTGTTCCATGTCTGGTTCTAACTGTTGCTTCCTGACCTGCATATAGGTTTACTCAGACCTAAAAGGGTCTGGATTATGGTGAATTCTATTCTATAAGTGGAGTATTTGAATGAACTTCCAAAGTATGCTTTTTGCCCACATTTATGAGCCTAAGGGTTCAAGGATTTGAACAAATCCCAATCTTTCTTGGCCCTTCTCTCTTTGGAAATTTTCCTAGGAATTGTATATTTTCACTGTAAAAGGAGAAGGAAATGGCAACTGGAGAAAGAAATGGCAGCTCACTCTAGTATTCTTGCCTAGAGAATCCCATGGATAGTGGAGATTGGTGGGCTACAGTCCACAGGGTCGCAAGAGTTGGACATGACTTAGTGACTAAGCAACAATTGTAAAATATGTAATTTTCACCTGTTTGGCTACTTGCCTTCAGTTATGCAAAAACAGTGTTTAAAACTTGCCCTTCATCTTAGTAGGCAACCTTGATCTGCTTCGTGTTGTCTCAATGTGGGAAGAAGGAGAAATTACAAAGATTTGGAATGATTGGGAAATGCCTATCAAGCAGAAGACTGAAGTTCACAGCTGGCACTGGATTCATGCCCTACTTCAAGCAACAAGTGACTGTGGAATGTGGAGAGGATAACTTCTAACCCTCTGACCCAAATCTGGTCTGAAATCTCAGATACTGTGTTTTTCCTAGTGGAGCCATGCTGCTGTGGGCTTAAGAGCAGGGCACTGTAATGACCCTGTTGCATCCCTGAGGGATCCTCTCTCCACTTGGAAGAGGGAGTTAATATTACTTACCCTAACAAGGCCACTGTAAGGTTCCAGAGTGTTTCATGGATGTGAATATGCTATCCATGGTGCTATCAGTGCACTGAAGTAAGCTTCTAGAATGCAGAGATTTGCAAAGGTTTCCTTTTCTCACTGAGACTTTCCTCAAAGAAAATAAAAGCAGATAACAAATGCATTGTGTTCAGTAGCAATAAAGCAGACCTTCAATAAAATCACTTTTTATTCCACACAAGCTATTCTGGGCTAACTCTACTCTTTTAAACTACAACCAACAAACACAAGAATTCATACAGGAAAAAAAAATCATCTCTGAACCCTAGCATGGATATTACTTTTGAAATGTATAAGGCCTATAAAAATTTAAGGCAGTGAGTTACAGCACATGTGTGTTCTCAAAGCCATCAGATTTCCAAGAACTCTCTCTGGACCTCATGCCTTACTCATTAATTACAAAAAATATGGCACTGCACACCACAATAACTGCTCTGGAGACTGTCTTTTTTTGATGTGTGAAAAAGAAAAATGATCATTGATACAGGTTTCATCTGTGCATTTCTTCCCATGTAATGCAGTCCCTAAAAAGGCCTTGCAATATTCAGTGGTGACATTTTGCATCTTATTTATGCTTTTGGTATAGAAGGGAATTCAGGAAATGTGACATATGTTGAGCAAAATGACAAAACTATCAGGTTCATATAATAATTCCAGTGTGTATCAAGCCATTTTGTCCTTATGAGTTATAGTGCCAAAGCCCCCGTATGGCCTTTTCTTTGTAGTGGGCTTGTTCATAACCACATAAGCTGTTTGTGTTTATAGAGGGGAGGAGATAAATAAGATATTAGAGCCATGTGGAGAAAATTCTCACTCTCAGCAAAAACTAGCCTATTTATGGAATAATCTTAAAGGATGAAGTATTTTTATTCTGACCTTTAATGGTACAAGAAAAAGAAATCAATGCAGATGGTCTTTCATGGAGGAAAGTGTAGATTTTCACTTTGGTGGCAATTTGGAGTTGTGTTTGCATTTTTCTTATTAGAATGAGTTAAGGATAATGAGTCTCCAGTTTCAGCTTATATCCACATCTTTCACATTCTTACCCACTTCCTCAATTCCTTTCACCAGAGGTTGTCACTCAATGTGCATTGAGAGCTTGGCAGTGAAAACGTAATGCAGGTCCTTCAAGGACACTGAACCAAGGTTACACAGGTCAGAACATAATGCATCACTTTCTAAAGACAGCAGAAAGTAAGAAGGCTGTTTTCTCCCTGATCAAACACAGTAATTTCAGGACCTAGTTTGGTGTTCAGGTAGGAGAAAAAAAAAGCATGTAATGTAAATTAGAAAATTAGTTTGTTTACTTGTTTAATGTATTTATTGTTTCTAAAGTGAATTATCATTCAACTTACCAATGAAATATAAATAAATAATTCACCCTTTATTGTAACCTGCTAAATTAACTCAACAAATTCAAAATATTAATTACCATTGCTGGTGAGGTTGTGGGGAGAAAGGCAGGCTCATTCACTGCCAAGACAGCGACAATTGAAATGGTCCTTTATGAGTTTTTATCCACTCCTAGGAATTTATGTATGAAAGTAATTCAAACTAAGGGATACAGTGATTTGTTGCTGTATGACCTATGACTGTAGAACAATTTAAATGAACTTGTGATTCTAACAACAGAGAAATAGTCAAAACAATTTAGTGGTTTAACTGCATAGAATATTATAAAATCATCAAAAATACTTCTGCATACCATGTAACAGTGTGGAAAATACTTACAATATACTATTAATTGAAAAGGCAATATATAAAGTTACTATGATTGCTATAATTACAGCTACATAAAATATGTACACATATAAAAGAGATGAAAATTTTGTGGTGGTCAGGTTCAAGGTAAAATTTTTATCATTATTATTATTTTAGGACCTCTAAAGTTATTAAAAAATTTTTGAGTTGGGGGGAAAGATGTGAGTCAGCTAAATGAGGCTTGGATGAAATCAAGCAGTAATTTGAACTCAAAAAATATGCACGCTCTCTCTCTCTCTCTCTCTCTCTCTATATATATATATATATATATATATATTTCCATTTTCTGGAGCAAAACTCTGCATTCAAAACCAGACTCCACCCTTAACTGGGTGAATTATTTACCCTATCAGGTCTTCAGTTTCCCATTTTAAGATGGAAAATAACAATACCTATTTCATAAAATCACTGCAAGGATTAATGATTTTATACAAGTACATAGCCTGATAACGTGTCTCTGTGTGTGTGCTTAATCACTCAGTTGTGTCCAACTCTTTGCAACCCCATGGACTGTAGTCCACCAGGCTCCTCTGTCCATAGTATTCTCCAGGTAAGAATACTAGAGTGGGTAGCTATTCCCTTCTCCAGGGGATCTTCCAGACCCAGGGATTGAACCTGGGTCTCCTTTGGCGGGTAGCTTCTTCACAGTGTGATCCACCAGGGAAGCCCAGCCTGATCCTTTGTAGTTGCTTAACTTCCCTGGTGGCTCAGATGGTAAAGTGTCTGCCTGCAATGCGGGAAACTTGGATTCAATCCCTGGATCAGGAATATCCCCTGGGGAAGGAAATGGCAACCAACTCCAGTATTCTTGCCTAGAAAATCCCACGACTGGAGGAGCCTGGTGCAAGCTACTGTTCTTGGGGTCACAAAGAGTCAGACACAACTGAGTGACTTCACTTCAATACTTTATTACAGTAATTTCAATAGAGTTGGAAGCCTTTGCAAACTTGGGACTAAGATTACTGTAGGAAGCTGCTGAATTTAATTTTAAATTACAAATGCTCCTTCACTTAGAGTGGTGGGATGCAGTAGGAAGTGGAGAGCAATTAAATGGAGGTGTCATTTATAAAATGTCAGCAGTTTCTTACATGTTTATAAACTACAGATCATGTTGATGGACCAAAATACTGAAGAAAACTTTTTGTAGGCTAATTTAACCGAAAGCATGATCTATGACAAGATAAACAAAAATGGAAATCTCTTTATACTCCATCTGGGAGTTGCTGAATAAAATTACAGATGCAAATTGTGCCCACAGTCAGAAAACGTAGGAATCCATTCTGGTTTGTCTAACTGCATTGCCTCTCTTTCCTCAAATCATTGTAATATGCCACCTTTTTTGATGACACTGATTCACCTCACTTTATAATGTATAACTTGGTTGACAGAAACAGATTCACATCAAACATTTATCATCAAAGCAACTGGACAGTGTTGCAGAATTACATATGGGAGATTTTTCTTTCTCGGCAATTTACAACCTGGTACTTTCCAGTAGTGTTTTATTTCTTCCTGAATTTATAGGACACAGTGCTTAGGTCTGGGTGGATCATGTCATTTATCCTCTTGTCTCCAAAGAGTGGGTTTCAGACAGTTAGACTTTTATTTTCTCTTGAAAAAGCAAGATATTACACATTTTAGACCACAGATCTTCTTCACTTATTCATGTAACAGAAATTTTTAGTGACAGATGTGTGTGTGTGTGTGTGTGTGTGTGTGTGTGTGTATCGAGGGGAGGGGAAGATAATACTGATATATAAGCAATTACATACATTCATATATAATTTACCTCTCAGTCTGGCAAAAATGTAAAAAGTTTGATGGCATACTCTGTTGGCAAGGCTGTGGGGAATGGGCATATATATTTCTGGTCTGAACATAAATTTTATATAACCTATATGGAAGGCTTTCAGCAATAACCACAAAAATTATAAATGCATATACGCTTTCAGTCAGCAGTGCCATTAATGAAAATTTATTCTACAAGGAAACTTGCAACCTTGCAAAGTTACTCACTGAAGCATTGTTGATAATACAAAAGACAGGGGGAAAAACCAAATGTCCATCAATACTATGCAAGTTGGTTAAAAAAATAAAAAAGAATGAGAACACAAAAAGTAAGGAGAGATTTCTAATATCTGCTATCAGGTGGAAAAGTAGCATGCAAAACAGTAAATAGAATATGTTTTTTTCTAGAAAAGGAGAGAGGATAAGAAAATGTATTTGAATTTGCTACTTTTACATTAAAAACTCTGGAAAATACTAAAGGACCCAACAAAAAATTTTTACTTGGAGTGGCAAAGGCTGGGGGCAGGGTTAAGTAGATGAAGGGCAGGAGTGGGAGGAAGAATAATATAACTAGATTAGAAATTTTAATAGTACTATTTAGAAAACAAATATATACCTAGAATTTTTTCTCAAGTAATATAATATCTTCCAGAAAAGTATCTTAAGCTACTATTCATTTGCAGTACTAGATTATTTTTATGAGTTCAGGACTCATTGCTTTGCTGGTTTCTTTAGAGATTCCTTATTATGTGTCTTCCCTGGTGGCTCAGTGGTAAAGAATCCACCTGCCAATGCAGGAGACATGAATTTGATCCCTGGATTGAAAAGATCCCCTGAGAAGGAAATGACAACCCACTACAGTATTCTTACCTGGGAAATCCCATGAACAGAGGAGCCTGATGGGCTATACATCCATGGGGTCATGAAGAATTGGACATGACTTAGCGACTGAAAAACAGCATATTTTGCACTGTGTGTGGTGCATCACATGAACTAGAAAATAATGGATATGCCTTTTTTGGCACCAAAGCACACTTGGATTCTGATGCAAACTTCACTTGGTCCCTGACCTGATCTCACCAGAGGCCTTTCTTGGAGGAAGTCCTGTGAGCAGCATGTGAAAACTGCTGGACTCTCTCCTCCTCCTTGATGTCAAAGAGCACCTGGAGAGAAGAGACATCAACAGAGGGGATTTCTGGATTTGGGAAGAAAACAGAAAGGGACCCTTTCCAAAATTCCTGAGGTAAGGCTGCTAAGTGAAGTCTTGGAAGACCTTAGAGTCACTCATAGGCAAGCAGGACACCACAGTTGTCCGTCCAGTCCTCAGAGCAGGAGGGCAAATGAGAGCAAGCGTGTAGGCCATGGCAGCCCCACCACAGCCATGGGCACCCGGTGCGGCAGACACGGAGCCAGGTCTCTAGGGTGCCCTTATCTGCACAATGAGCCAGTGATAGTCCTCACTGCTTGTGGTTCTTCCATATGAGAGTCCCTTCTCTCTTACTCGTGGGATCATCTCATGGCCTTCGGTCTTAACACCAGCTAAGTGATTCCCACTCCTTCCTTGCCTGGAATCTGCCCCATCCATGGTCATGCTACAGCTCAGCTGACACCCTGCCAGTTATCACCCCACGTCTGCCCCAGCTACAGCCCAAGCCCAGCCTCAATCCTCTTTCTTTCTTACTCATCCTACTTTTCTTCTCCCTTGCTGATTAAGACCTGTGGAGTAGCCTCCACCCAACACTAAGTGAGGTATGTCTATCACTCCCACTAATATTGAACCTCTTAACTGGTTCTTGTTGCAAAAGAAATTGTTCATGGAGTTTACTCCTTTTTGTCCAAGAGTCTCAGAAATCTTTGAGTTCTCCCACTCCCAAGCTTCCTCAGTACTGCTTTACCTTCCGGGCATTTTGCCAGTTTCCATCATTCTGGACATTTAACAATAAGTAGGGTTGGGAAGCACCTAGAACACCACCTTTAAAAGAGGCATGTCTAACATTGGTGGAACCTGGCTCATAGGATGCTAGTATCCCTGGACATAGTGCGCCTAGGGACATCTAAGACAAAGGCTAGACACATACTCTCAAACTCTTCTGAGTTTAAGAAAGAGCCAGAGCAAAAGGATTTTGTGGAGATGGAGTTGTAACCCAGGAAGCTTCTGTGTGAAGGGCACAGCAAAGATTCTTCCAAGGAAGGACACGTGGAAGGGTCTCAGGCATGGCCTCCAGAAGAGTTTAAAAAATCACAAGGGGTTCTAAACTCTACCTAGTGATGGTTCTGGGGGCTCCCCTGAGAAGCAGGTAACTGACTGGGTGAGCCACTCAAGGAAGGACTCGGGGAATGAATTCTCAAGGGTCAAAGGTATAACTAAGACCAGAGGCAACTTGGATGCTCCCCAAGAGTCCATGTGGCAAGAGGTAGGCAGACCCACCTGGATGGGTCCCCATGCTGAGTCTTCTCATGGCTTGCTGCCCACTCTACACTGGCCTCTAGGGAGACTTGGCAGGAGTCTCAAGACACTATCTTTGGAAATGCGTGTTTCGTTGTCAACCAGAAAGTTCTCCCCCAACCACTCGAGGGAAGAAAATTTTGCTCAAAGTGTTTCCATCCAGTTTCAGCACCTCCATTAATTTTTACAAGGGCACATCTTCATATGAGGATAATCTCTGGTTTTTGTAATCTGTGTTTACCTTCTCAGTTACATTTGCTTCTTCGAACAAAAAAGTGGCATCTTCTGTTGTGTGTTTGTTTGGGTGAGGTTTGCATTATCCCTGGGGCTTGGGTTCTGAGAATAAAGTGTCGGCTTCAACTTTACTCGAGTGCCTGTTGTGATTTCTAAAGTATGTGGTGTATGGACGGCAGTTGAGGGGGGTTTGCATACCCATCACCATCAGGATCTTTTCATTCCCAGCTGTTCACAGGACTTCTGAGAATTTTCACCTAAAAATTCCACTGGCCATGGAAAGCTGAGTGCTATTTTCTGCAGCCACAAAAACAGGTTTGGGTTTCTTTAGGAATGCCAAAGGGCACCTAGGGGACTTAGGGCAGCTGTCTCCCACTTTACTAAGCCTCAGACTTTGTTTCTTCCTTCTGTTAGAGAGGTTTGGGAGGGAGTTAATCATCACGGCATTTGGAGGATGTGGCCGTTCTTGAGCCACAAGGTTACAGTGAAAGGATGTGGTTATTTCCTTCTATAGGTCGATTTCTTATCTACCTTGTTTTAGATAATATGCATTTGTCATAGAACAATTTACCAAGCTATTCATTGTTGGCCCGACTCCCAGCATAGGGGACTCCAGGAACGAAGAGCTAACTTTTTCTTTTCAATTTCTTGAAAGTACTGGCCACTGGCCTCCAGGGTTGTTCATGGTTTTAATTTCTTCTAATCCCAAACAAGCTGTTATGCACTGGTTATACATCCCTATCCAGGCTGCCTTGTAGGAGTGGAATTAGCTGGGGGAGCCTGAGGAGAGGCAACGGAATCTGGTGGGGATTGCTGTATTGGAAGAGAGGATGATACCCGAAGGTAGCAGGGCCTCCAGAGACTTGAGGAAGGAATGTGGAAAGGAGTTCCACAAGGGGAAGGGGCCCAAGGAGGCCACACGATTTCTGATAGGGTGAACAGATATTTCTGCAGGGTTAAATAATTGCGGCATTTTTATCCCTAAAGGAAATGCACTCGTAATCATGCTGAGTTTCTCATGCAGTATGTAACTGTTTTTGAGAGGTTTCTAAGGGCTTCTCAGTGTACAGAGAGTTCTGGTTTTGAGGGAGCCGAGACCGGTCTCCCTACATCAGTCCTTCCCTGGGGTGTTATTGCACTTTGTCAAAGGGTGGTCATTACTGAAATACAAAAACAAACCTCCCCAAACTAACTTTTTAAAAAGTTGATGTTAAAAGAGTAAGACTTGAAAATAAGACCTAATCAAATTTACACAATTTTTCATAGCAAAGGGAACCATAAACTAAATAGACAACCTATGCAATGGGAAGAAACATCAACGAGAGATTAACCTCCAAAATATACAAACAGCTTATATAGCTCGACAACAAAACAACAAAAAATCCAGTTGAAAAAAAATGGGCAGAAGACCTAAAGAGACATTTCTCCAAAGAAGATATATGAGTGACCAATAGACACAGGAAAATATGCTCAGTGTCACTAATTATTAGAGAAATCCAAATCAAAACTGCAATGAGATGCCACCTCACACTGGTCAGAATGGCCGTTATCTAAAAGTCTAAACATAATAAATGCTAGAGAGGGCGTGGAGAAAAGGGAACCGTCCTACAGCATTCATGGGAATGAAAGAATGTATAGTTCACTACGGAGAACAATAAGAAAGATCCTCAGAAAACTAAAAATATCATATGATTCAGCAGTTCCACACTCCTGGACATATATCTGAACAAAACTTAAAGATATGTGGACCCCTATGTTCATAGCAGCACTTTTCACTACAGCCAAGACACGGAAGCAACCTAACTGTCCATAGTCAGATGAATGGATAAAGGAGATGTGTATATATACCATGGTATACTACTCAGTCATTAAAAAGAGCATGATAAGGACAATGCTGCCCACCACTGGGAAGCAACATGGGTGCAACTAGAGATTATCATACTAAGTGAAGTAAGTCAGAAACAGAAAGACAAATATATCACTTACATCATATGGAACCTAAAATACAACACAAATCAACCTATCTACAAAACAGAAACAGACTCAGACAGTTTTGTGGTTGCCAAAGCAGAGGGGATGGGGGAAACATGGATTGCAAATTTGGGGTTAGAAGACTCAAACTATTACATATATTAATAGAATTGATAAACAACAAGATTCTACTGTATAGTGCAAAAACTAAATTCAATGTCCCAGGATGAACCATAATGATTAAGAATATGTATGTGTATAACTGAGTCACTTCACTGTGCAGCAGAACTTAATGTTGTAAATCTACTATATTTCAATAAAAAATAAAATTTTACAAAGAGAAAGGCTTGAATACAAAAGTGGCAGAAACATAATTATGATTTTTAGCAAGTTTCTTAATCATAAATATTCACTCACAGACACAAACACACACACAGATCATCTTATATCATTCATTCCTATTTACCATCATTCACTCAAAAGTGCCACTTGTGGTTAAAGAATAGAAATAACTGGCTTTCATGGAAACATATGGAGTCTCTTTTCAAGCATAGTTGGAATCAGTTTTTAGTTGAGTAATTTTTTAAAGTTTTAAATTGAAAATTATTTTTAAAAATACACAAATACTATAGACTTCTTACTTTGAACTTAAACTATATAAATTTATATTCACTGGCAACCATTTGATATAGGGTCATGGTCTTTGCTTTGAGTATAGAATTTGTGATTGGAATTGCAGCTCTTTATTCTATAAATCATATCCATGAAGCATAGACTATTTCCAATCTACTGCTTACTCTCTTTTGTATCAGTTTCTTCAAGTGATGCAGGACACTTTATTGAAAATACTTATGGACACAAAATCTGACTGTGTGTCAGTTTTGTCACAGCTTGAATTCAGGATCCTTCTAGTTTTATAATCCCCTCTCCAAACTTTAATAGCTCTTGTCCACACATAATTCATTAGAATATCTTTATTTTGTGAGTGGCCTTTATAGAATCTCTCCAAAGTATTCAGTTTTGTTTCGAATGGAATAATAACTTTTCTTTTTTATAACTTATACTTCATTGATTTATTTAGTATTTAATTAAAGTCCTAATTATATAAATACAACTGGCATAAATATTTAATCACATTAGATCATTTGCTAAGTACAACTGCCATAGGGAGTTTAAGAAGAAAATAAATTGACTTTGAGAAACATGCAACTTAACTGGTGGGAGCAGAAGTATGCAGACTCCCAGGATTGGCCAAATAGTCAAGAACCCTCAGCATTGAATAGACACCAGTCAGTATGTTTTATGTGGATAAATGAAAATATAATTTTATTTGGACATGTTGTTCAGGGAAAACTGGCTTCAAAATACTTTTCTTTTAAGTAGGAATGTCCCCAAAAGATTCCATTTCCTTAGTTTCTTTATGCCAAATTAAAGGAAGCTCAAGAGGCCCCTTGTTTGTTTACTCTCAGACATAATTTTCTCTGTAAGGCTTCCCCCCACCCCCATGTATGGAAACAGTCATTCTCTGAGCTCCTTCTCTTACACAGTCTGCTATAGCATTGCTCACATTGCATTGAATTATTTCCCTTTCTCTCTTATTCCCTGCTTATGAACTGCTCCAAGTATATCCCAGGACGCAACTAGTCTCACAACATATAGCTGTGCTCTGAGATTCTTCTTCTTAGTTATGTAGTCTTACTTTACTGAATAACTTGATTTTATTATCCATCATTCTTTGAATTGAATCTTTAATCTTTCACTAAATGATATTTTAAAAGCCTGTTAACGTATGTACAATGCTTAGAGTAGTTCCTGGCATATGGTAAGTTCATTATGTGTTTGTTCCATTACCTTTTCACCTATATTAACTTTCATCTTACATGTCTTTCTGGATGTTTCCACCTGTAGTCAACTTTATATTTTTAGGGATTGATCTGCAAGCACAAATTCAACTGTTAACTTGCTTAGTACCCTAAGCACTTAACATTGTAACATTATTATAGTAGCTACTGTAATACTTCCGATTATAACATCACTTTAATGATCACTTATATTTTGTTGAGAAAAGTAGAAAGGTAGTATATTCAATTGGATAAACTGGAAAAAAAAAAGACAGCATAGCAGCTTACCCCAAAGTA
>SJYC01085742.1:0-66597 GCA_006408675.1 Madoqua kirkii | reverse complement strand
GATTGGGGGCAAGAGGAGAAGGGGATGACAGAGGAGATGACTGGATGGCATCACGGACTCAATGGACTTGAGTCTGAGTGAACTCTGAGAGATGGTAATGAACAGGGAGGCCTGGTGTGCTTGGACATGACTGAGCGCATGAACTGAACAGGGAACTATATTCAGTTTGTTGTAAAATCCTATAATGGAAAAGAAGCTCTATACCTGACACTAACACAATATTATAAATCAACTATGGTTAAATAATTTAAAAAATACATGAAAACCACAGAGTCCTAGCCACCACGCCAAACTAAACCCAAACCTGGAGTAATGATATTTCGTGGGGACCTGCGTAACTATTTTAAAGCTTTGGGTGTTTCTAATTTGTCACCAAATTGAGACATATAAAATTAAGTACTGTGACCAAATCTCTGTAGTGCTCAGCTGGTGAATTCTGGAGTCATATTTAAACCCAGGTTTTTTCAGCCCCACAGGACTTCCTTCTAGTGATTCCGCTTCAGTGGAAATTCTGAATTTTAACTGGAGATAAAGAATGTGAAGTAGGACTGAATACATTCTACTGGGAGGCAAAACATATGGAAAAAAAAATGAAAATAGCATTGTTTAATGAATTTTCATAAGCCAGTTTTAGATGGCTAAACCATTTAGAGATGTATAAATTAAAAAAAAATTTTTTTCAAACACAAGTGGATTTATAAATAACAGAAACTCTACAGAAAAACACAAACAAAGTTTGGTTGTTCCCCACGTGTTTATAAAACACAGTCATTGTTTCTTTTGCCTTAAATATGTCCCCATCAACACAACCCATGAAGATAGCATTAAATTCTCAGAAGACAACAGGAAAACAACAGAGACAACGGGACAACAATAGAGAAGAATGTCTAAAATTGACGGAAAACTATTTCACTGGGGTCACCAATTAGACCCTTGACCATTTTCCCTATAAAATAATGTTGAATATATATTTATATCAAGCTTAGTTTATAGAGGCATTAAACTGACCAATGATAAGTCAATGGTGAGAAATTCAATTTAAAAAAAGCTTTTAAAACTGAAAAAAAGAAGGCGGGTAGTGAATCTATTTCCCTCCATTCCCTATCACGTACAAAAAGCTATGAAAACCGTCCCTGGTGCTCCAAGACCTTCAATGGCTTTGACCCTGGGATTGAAAGTGGTTGTAGTGGCAAAGAACTCCCACCAGGGGGCACTGTGAGCTCAGCAATGGAGTCAGCTTTCTGGCATCATCCACCAAGGGCCCGCAGGCACCTCCTCTGGGGACTGAATCTTCTCCCAGCGCAGGAGATTTCCTGTTATGTTTATTCTGAACTACCAGGTGGGGCACAGCAGTGTGGCTCTTATTTTGAGAGTTAGCACTAGGCGATCCCTCTCCCTTTCATAACCTGGAACTCGTACAGGGTCTTTCTCTTCGGCAGTAAGGATGGGGCTCCTGCGCTGCTGAGTGGTTGCACCCTCAGTTGTAACAGGTGATAGATTTCAGGTCGGGTGGAGATCTTCCTCCCAACCTTTTATGCTGTGGTGCTGCTGCTGCTAAGTCACTTCAGTCGTGTCCGACTCTGTGCGACCCCATAGACGGCAGCCTACAGGCTCCGCCGTCCCTGGGATTCTCCAGGCAAGAACACTGGAGTGGGTTGCCATTTCCTTCTCCAGTGCATGAAAGTGAAAAGTGAAAGGGAAGTCGCTCAGTCGTGTCCAACTCTTGCGACCCCATGGACTGCAGCCTACCAGGCTCCTCCGTCCATGGGATTTCCCAGGCAAGAGTACTGGAGTGGGATGCCATTGCTGTGGTGCAGGCAGGAGCATTTACTGACTGTGGATTCTAAAGTCCTGCCGCAGAGGTTGAGAAGTAAAGGGTAAACCAGGAGACCCTGGTGTGCTGGGGCAGAGGCTGCAAGCAGGAAAAAGCCGTTATTTATTGAATGGCTGCTCTGAGCCCTGCCTGGAGAGGGGAGATTTTTGCATGTATCAGTCTTCACAATAATTCTGAAATTTAGCTACTATTATTTTCCCCACTTTACAGATAAAGAAACTAAGCCTTGGAGAGATGAAGACACTTTCCCAAAATCTGCTTTGCAGCCAGGATTCTGTCCCAGGATATGCTCCAAGGACCAGATCTCCAAAACCTGGAAAGAAGGGGTACAGTTAGGAGCTTTAAAAGCTGTCATGTAGTAGTGCAGCCAGCACCAAACTCTCTTTTTCAAAACTTTTGCTCTTGTAAATGTTTAAGAGGTGGTGGTGGTTTAGGTGCTAAGTCATGTCCTACTCTTGTGGTCCCATGGGCTGTATGTAGCCCACCAGAATTCTGTTCATGGAATTCTCCAGTCTAGACTACTGGAGTGGTTGGCCGTGCCCTCCTCCAGGGGATCTTCTGGACCCGGGGATTGACCCAGGTCTCCTGCATTGTAGGTGGTCTTGGGCTCTGCAGGCAGACTCCTTACCGACTGAGCCACCAGGGAAGTCCAAATGTTCAAGAGACTATTTGTTTTAAAAAAGGAGAGAATGCAGGGACTTCCCAGGTTGTCTAGTGGTTAAGAACCCACCTTCCAGTGTTGGGGACATGGGTTCAATCCCCGCTTGAGGAGCTAAGACATGCTGTGAGGCAACTAATCCCGTGCGCTGCAACTAAGACCTCATGCAGCTGAATAAATAAGTATTTGTTAAAAATCTCCCTCCCCCGCAAAAGAGGGGAAGGTGTGCATTGTTACCACCATATTATAGGTGTGGAAACAGAGACTCAGAGGAGCTACATACCTGCTCCTGGTTCCAGCCAACAGCACGTGGCATGGCTAGGAGTCAAAGAAATATCTACACAACTCAGAGCACTTGTTCTAGAAAGGCAAATATAACTTGAATATAAGAACACATCACTCATTCATTCACCCAGCAAGCACTGACCAGGCAGCATCTAAGCATCAGTCATGGTAACAGCTGCTTTCACTTCAGATTAACCCTATGAAGCAATGGCACCCCACTCCAGTACTCTTGCCTGGTAAATCCCACGGACGGGGGAGCCTGGTGGGCTGCAGTCCATGGAGTTGCTAAGAGTCGGACATGACTGAGCGACTTCACTTTGACTTTTCACTTTTATGCGTTGGGGAAGGAAATGGCAAGCCACTCCAGTATTCTTGCCTAGAGAATCTCAGGGACAGGGGAGCCTGATGGCTGCTGTCTATGGGGTCGCACAGAGTCAGACATGACTGAAGTGACTTAGCAGCAGCAGCAAGCATTCTTTAGTCCTCCAGGTTCATCCTTGTATCATCCATCCTGGTGTCCTGTCATCTTCAGTAGTCAGCAGGAATGGAATGGAGTGGGACTGAATTTGATTAAATGCAGGTGAAGTACCTGAAGTAGTCTACGTCTTTGGACTTTCCAAGTTTTATGAAACCAAATGATCAAAACCATTCAATTTGATTTAATATGGCTAACACTTGTTGAGTAACTGCCGTTTTATTCCTTTGCTTTTTAGCTAATTTTGGCCAAGCCACTCAACCTGTTGCTAAAATTAGATTGTGGCTGAATGCATTCTTTGTCCTCCAGGTTCATCCTTGTATCATCCATCCTGGTGTCCTGTCATCTTCAGTAGTCAGCAGGAATGGAATGGAGTGGGACTGAATTTGATTAAATGCAGGTGAAGTACCTGAAGTAGTCTACGTCTTTGGACTTTCCAAGTTTTATGAAACCAAATGATCAAAACCATTCAATTTGATTTAATATGGCTAACACTTGTTGAGTAACTGCCGTTTTATTCCTTTGCTTTTTAGCTAATTTTGGCCAAGCCACTCAACCTGTTGCTAAAATTAGATTGTGGCTGAAATTTAAAGCTATGCTAAAATATAAAGCAGGGCAGGAGCATATAAACCTCATATTGGAGGTAGAAGAGAGGAAGCTGAAACTCTATGCTATGGAAAGGTAGCATTATATTTAGAACTGACTAGTGTTTGAAATTTGGTTATTCTGTTAATGGGCCATGTGAACTTGGGCAAGTGATATGCCTTTCTGAATATCAATCTCCCCCTCTGTAGGATGGAATCTTCATCTCATTGGATCATCACCACCAACCTCAGCTGCTTGAGGCCACAGTCTGAGTGCTGTGTATTATATTTTCAGTCCCTGGCAGAGGGCCTGGTCCCTAGTCAGTTCTCAATAAATATTCAAAGAAGAAAGACTGTTCTTCGAAGTAGGTAAGGCAAATTTAATTATTCCAGTTTTATAGATGGGGAAACAGAGCCAGGGGGTTTGTGGAATGAGAGAATTAAGTTATGGTTTGTTCGAGGGCTTTCATTTTAAAGTCAGTTTTCTAAGCTGTGGCTTTGTAATGCTCTGGGTCTGAGTTTCCTGTCTGTGAAAATGACCGCCTGAGGGATATCTCTGGTTTTTTGTGAAGAACCCCAATTTTTCTATGAGTTTAGGTCAGTCACTCCAAACACTGGAGGAGGATATGATCCAAGATCATGAACAAGGATCAGGGTTAGGATAGACATTTGGGAAGTTGTGTTCATTCATTCATTCATGCAACCATTTTTTGAGCACTTGTTCTGTGCCAGACACTGGTTATATTTTGAGGATAAAGGTAAATACAAAGATGGAACACAGTCCCTGCCCCCACTGAGCTTATAGCTGAATGGAGAGTGAAGCAAGCAACAGTTACAGGCAGGCAGCCGTGGCCAGGATAGGGGAGGCAGAGGGTGTTGTGGGAGGAAAAGAGAGGGAGGAAGGAAGGGGTCAGAGGAGGCTTCCTAGGACATGCATTATATGGTAAGGGGAGGACTTATGTGAGTGGAAGCCAGCCCGGAGCAGAGTCAGGACAGAACGTCTATGTCATTGTGAGGTGGGCCAGGCAGCTCCTCTCCTGTGTTCTGTTCTCTCAGTAGAAGGAGAAGGAGGGACAAGCAGTCTCAGGGAGCCCGGAAACGTGGGCTTTCTTTGCTGGGGAAGGACGTTGGCATGTGTTTCTTTGGCCTTGTTATCTGGCGTTGCCATTCATGCTCACGCTCATGCGTGCGTGCTCAGTTGTGTCTGATGCTTTGTGACCCCATGGACTGGAGCCCAGTGGCTCCTCTGTGTGTGGGATCTTCCAGGCAAGAATGCTGGAGTGGGTTGCCATTTCTTTCTCCAGGGAATCTTCCTGACCCAGGGACTGGAGCCACATCTACCTGTGTCTCCTGAGTTGCAGGCGGATTCTTTGCCACTGAGCCACCAGGGAAGCCCCGACACTCATGTTGACACAGATCTGTGATGGTTCCTATTTCCGGGGGCAGGAGCTTTTGTAGTTTGGTTTGGGTTCCCCGGAATCAGACCTTGAACTAAGGATCTGTGTGCAACTAGATTGGGCTTCCTTGGTAGCTCAGCTGGTAAAGAATCTGCCTGCAATGCCGGAGACCCTGGTTTGATTCCTGGGTCAGGAAGGTCCCCTGGAGAAGAGATAGGTTACCCACTCCAGTATTGTTGGGCTTCCCTTGTGGCTCAGATTGTAGGAATCTACCTTTAATGCAGGAGATCTGGGTTCGATCCCGGGGTTGGGAAGATCCCCTGGAGGAGGTCATGGCAACCCACTCCAGTATTCTTGCCTGGAGAATTACCTTGGACTGAGGAGCCCGGAGGGCAAAAGGTGGGACATGACTGAGTGACTAAACACAGCACTCACAGCATGCAATTAGTTTATTGGAAGGTGCGAGTAACTGGAAGGTGAGAGGGGATGTGCTGGGGGAAGAGACTTCAAAGGGTGAGTTATTAAGCCTGTTATTGCTTAATTCCATAGAGAAACTCTGGAAAAAATGTCCTAAAGCACACATCTCAGAATTCTCCCAGTCAATGGGAGAAGGAGCTGGTGTAATTGGTTAAGGACTGTCTGCACTCTCCTCTCTGGGCTGTGCACATCTTCAATGCCAGATGCGTCCAGCCTGTGCCCTGGGCAGACAGAACGGGTTCTGTTAGCCTGAGCTCACTGTCTGAGATGAGGAGGTGCTGACCTGGATGCAGTACTGAGAGGACAGAGAACATGGCCCTGGACTCTTATCCGGAGGGTTCCTGGAATCTGCTAAATTTAAGAGAAATTCATCTGTGAATTCCCCACCTTTCGTAGTGTTTGGGCTTCACAAACCAGACACGCCTATAATGCCAAGCCCTGGTCCTGTCTAGAGGCGTGACTCTCCAGTAACAGGGACTCTTCTCTCTTGATCTAGAATGACCATAGGACCTAACAGTCATACCTCTAGTTGTATCTGACCTCCTGCCTTGGCCAGATACTGTGAAAATGTGAGCTATGACTCTTGTCCTCCAGGAGCTGATAGGTTGGGTTCGAGTTCATGCCCCATGCCTAAGAAGTAGTTCATCACGTCAGACTGAGTACTGAATCTTCCAAAATGGTGACGCAGTACCAGCAAGAATTTTCCTAAAGGGAAGAACCAATGTGGGCTTAGTGGGTGGGGGTGGGGGAAGGAGATGGGCTTGTGCTGGACTTGGAAGGATAAAGGGGTTCAGAGAAGCGGAGGGGGGTACAGAAGACGTCCGGGTGGAGAAGTCACTGCAGGAACAGATGAGAATGAGGATGGTGAGCTTAGAGGTCGGTGAGCACTCTGAAGGAGGAGGTCCACGGTGGAGGGGAGTGACAGAGTGAAGAAGTGTGTGGATGGGCTTATGAAGGACTTCCCCATACAGCTCTCACCCTGGAAGCAGGTGGTTTCCAACGCATTTCCGGTGAGGTGCCCTACCTCCCCTCAAAGACCGTTGCTGAGGAGGATGATGATGGAGGGACTGTGGGGGAAGGTCCCAGCCTCCCCAGCCATGTTAACCAGTGCTACTTTATTTTCTGTGCATTTTGGGTTTCCAAGTGAAAATTCACTTACTAAAGATTTCTATGGGTTAAAAAAAAGACCAAATATCATGGTAGTTGTGGTGGGGGAGTCATTAAAATTTTAAGCCAGTGGATGAGTTGCTTGATTAAGTTCATCAGTCATTGTTGGGCGCGTGCACTGCTCTAATGCTGGGCAGTGGGCCACGAGCAGAGAAGCGAGGCAGTACGTAAGGAATGGTGCTCAACGGCTGTGTGTTGGGCAAGTTGTGGGCAAAGACCCCTGCCAGCCTGGAGACAGGTGAGTAGCAGGCTTCAGTCATCCAGATGCCAAGTAATGACATCTAGAACAAGCACTGTTGAGCAGTAATTTTAACTCTTTCTTCCACACCTCCTGAACTTCTGTATTAATTTACTTGTGCTAAAGTTCCTTTTCCTAGCCATGCATGCCTGCATTCTAAGTCACTTCAGTCATGACCCACTCTTTGTGACCCTATGAACTATAGCCTGCCAGGCTCCTCTGCCCATGGGATTCTCTAGGCAAGAATACTGGAGTGGATTGCCATGCACTCCCTCCAGGGAATCTTCCTGACCCAGGGATTGAACCTGGGTCTCTTACATCTCCTTCATTGGCAGGTGGGTTCTTTCCTACCTGGGAAGCCTTTTCCTAGCTATATGCTAAGCTAAAGATTTCTTTTGTTCTTTGGAAGTGCCTATAACACTGTAGGTTAGGGGGTCCAGCCAGATACTGCTGTGTCTACAGGAGCAGTGAATTAAGTACAGTGGCCAAGAGTGAGGGAATAGAAGGTCTGAGAGTCATGATCACCTGCAGAGCTCTTGCAGCTCTTGTCTTACATTCAGACATTCAGAGTCAGTTAGAGAAGAACCAGACCATGGGTGGCCTGAACACTAGACGCCTGTGAGCTGGTACTCTGTATTCATGTTTGGTTGTTCAGATGTATGCCTGTGTAGCACATGGCTTTCCTCTGTGTTTGGATAGACCTGCGGCTCTCTGCCTCTTTCTTGACTGCTCTTGCCTGTTGACTCTGTGTCCTGCCTGCTGCCTGTGTGCTCACGAGAGGCAGAATCTTAGAAGCCTGCCCTTTGGCAGGAACAATGATGTGCAAAGGGATGTATGCATACTCATGCCACACTGGGCAAACAGAAACAAGGTGTTATTAGGGAAAAACTTTCAAGCTGAGGTTTCAAGAGCCATACCCACACGCTTACGACCCCACAGGAAGCTGTGCTCAGCTAGGGTCGTACAGCCAGAGTTCTAGTACAGAGGGATCCTGTCTCCACCTCCAGAGTGCTCTGTATGTTTCTAGACTATGGAGCCAAGAGGCAGCTATTTGCTGTTAACATACAAGGTCCTTGGTCCATAGGGTGACCAGCCATCCTGGTTTGCCTCTTTAGATGTTAGCACTCAAAGTCCTGCATCACATGGAAGCCCTTAGTCTTTGTACACTGGAATGGCTGAGCAACAACTGGCCTTGTTGGAAACAAGGAGCCTTCAGAAGAGTTCAAGAACCAGTCACAGTGTGGTGTTGATGGTTGTTTCGCGAGATAACTCACATCTTCTGAGCCAGAGCTTTAGAAAGTTACCAAAAGGGGGAATGAAATCAATGTCCAAAACAGTAGGATTTGCCTTTCCTTATTCTATGCCCTGCCCTTGGGGACTAAAGACCTTCTCTCTACTGACTCCATTCTATGGCAATGCTTAAGATTTGGTAAGGACGTATGTATTCAACATCATGCTGAGTTTGTGTTCTAACTGGTGTCTGGGATTCTCAGGGAATGCTCTTTGCCCACATCTATAACAAGAATGTGGGAAATTATTCATCCTCTGAATTACCAATTAGAGGTGGGTCTGTTAGTACCCTTTGAGAATGTACCAGACTCTTTAGTCCGGAGTTGAGAAACAAATTCAAGGCCGTTGTCCACTTTCCCAGTGGGTGGGGAGGGCTGCCCATACCAAAGTATCCAGCACTCTCTGAGTCAGAGCCATGTTGCCTGGAGTCCTCCCCCAACCCACGCCCTTGGATCTTGCATAACCATGCCAACAGAGCAAGTTCTCCTGGAGAAGCTGTGGCTTTGTGTTCTCCAGGTCCACTGCTTTTGGGAAATCTCCTCAGTGGAGTAGATATAATATAAACAGTTCCACTAAGTGCCCAGTTCACGACAGAAAAGCTTTCCTTCTTATGCTTAGTCAACCCAGACAATTCATTTTGTAGCAGAGTTTGTAGGAGAGAGCTTTCAGAGCAAGCCATTCAGCTTCATTCAACCAAGCTGGCGGCAATCCCTCTTCAGGCAAAGTAATCGTTCACACCTCTAAGGATTTCCCTGGCCTGGAGCCTCGTGATGGTCACCCTGGGACCGTCTAATTCTACTTTTGGGCACGAACATCCTCAGGCCCCTGTTAGATACGCCACATGATAACAGTTTTGCACTGAGAGGGTCTGACTGCTGTGGCTCTAACAGAAACACAAAGGCGGCCTGTTCTGCTTTCCCTTCTGGATGTACTTTCCTTGTTTCCAAGGGAGTCAGTTGCCCTGTTAGCTGCATCAAAGCCCCATAGGTGGGGAGGATGCTCAGCCTCTCTGTCTCCAGGATAATCTATAATGACTGTTCCTGCTGATGGCTCGAAAAGACTTCCAGATTATTACAAACGTTCATGTTTTGAGCATTCTTATCTTCACTGCAGAACCCCTGCTCTACCGCTTCTAAGTCTGAGGGCATAACTTTCCTAACTATCCAGTCTTTAACCATTCCAGTTGAGTGGTGACTTGCTCCTCTCCCCAGCAGTGAGGTTTTCCAATGACAGTAGTCAGCTGAAATTCTTTCCCCACTTCCAAAATCCCTTAATGGTGGAACGAACGAACCCACACTGGATGCCGCTTTGTACATGGTATACGGTAGCCCACACCGCTGATGACACCTGGAATTAACAATGGAACGTTTACTGAGGATGACCTCTGAATAGGGGAGTAGCATAGTGCACAGGCCCCTCTGAGCCAGCATAGAGATGCAGTGAGGTATGGCTGGTCTAAAGAGCTGGATGGTGCCATGACAGAGGATGTTGTTACCTGCTTCACACACTTACAGGGAAAGCCAGCAAGGAGTTGGGTGTAAGGGACTTAGTTTTCCACGTACCAAAGAGATTTTGGTCCACGAAGAACCTCTGAGGAGCCTTCTGAGCTCAGCTAGGGAGTTAGTGAACCAACTTTGCTAACAGTGAAACCCTTACTTCTGTTTAGTTGAACTAACTTATTGTGAAGACCTCAGGAAATGAGAAGGAAATGAACATCTTCTGGCCAAGGGATAGCAAAGACTTGTCTTCAAAAGGTCATGTCTAGATTCTGGTTCAGCAGTTATTCACTTCCCCCACTGAGCGACGCTTGCAGGATGTCCATATTGAAAATCCTCCCTGACTCCTGCTTTTTAGCTCTTTCACACTCAACTGTCTCAAGCTGACAACAAAGGATTTAAAATGAGAAGACATGGGTTTGAGTACCTGCTTGGCCATTCGCTAGCCACGTGTGGTGAAGGTATCCATCTTCTGAATCTTTCTCATCAGTACATTATCTAACTCGGGGGACTCTTCTCTAGGAGGTAGATAAAAGGACAGATGTCAATGGTCTTTTCAGATTCCAAGGCACTCTATGAGAGTTTGCTATAATTATAATTCCTACCTGTAAAATCTAAGGAACCTGATGGTACATAAATGGCACTGTTCCCCTTGCCCTGGAGCAGCTGTTCTGATTCTGTTTACCACACATGGGTGAACAGTTTACTCCAAGGGGATGGTTTGCTTAGTACAGAGTTGTGACTGCTCCAGTAGCGTGGGGGTGCCTCCCACCTAATGTAGAACACAGGCTACCCTATCCCAAGAGCCAGTCAGGGGCCAGCTGCCACACTATGTGTGCAGTAGAGAGTAGCCAGGCCTGCTGTCTTACAGAAATGTAATGACAGGTATCTAACGTAATTAAGGCTCGGGTAAACAACCCTAATGCAATGACCTGTTGTTTTGAATCCCACTGTAGACATTCTTGGACAGCAAACTCCATTTTTCACCTCATTGCCCATATGAGTTTTCCTGAATTAGGCTGAGCCTTTGATGTGCTCTTCATTTTCAGCAATATGGTACAGTGGAGTGAGCATATGCTTTGGACATAGACTTGGGTTCAAATCCCAGCTCTGTTTCTTCAAAAACTTAGTGGCCTTTGGTGAGTTCCTCTGAGCCTTGCTTTTCTTGCTTGTAAAGTTTGGGGTTATTGTATCCACCTTGTAGGGATGTCATGAGGAATAAGACAACGTTTATAAAGTTCCCATGCTTTTGCCAGCTGAGCTTTACACAAATGTCAACTGTCCAACAAATGGTCAGTGAGCTGTGCGCATCCCACCTGACCCCTACTTAGGATTGTTGCTAAGTATTTTAGAGTGCATTTCAGGCTGTACTATGTCTACAAAATAGCTGAGAATCTTGTTAAAATGCACATTCAGAATCAGTACTTCTGGAGTGAGATTTGTGATTCTGCGTTGCTAACGTCTCCCAGGTGATGCTGTTGCTACAGCTCAGGGGCCATATTTTGAGCAGGGATGCTTGTTAACCTTAGTGAGCACATCTAACCTCGGCATCTAGAAGTGTACACTCACTTGTCCTCTACTGCTTTTGCTTAACTCAGAAGATCTCAAGCACCATTTAACCAATAGATGCTTGTATGATTGCAGCAGAATCAACTGCAGAAGAATCAACTGTAAAAAATACAGACTCCTGAATCTCTCCTGGGAGATTCTGTTTCTCTAGCTGAGGAGTGGGGCTGTAGGCATCCTATTTAGGGTCCTAATAGGAGCCAGCCATGTAACAACTGCTGTAAGTTGGTGGGCCGGCATGTCGAGATCTGTCAGTTATTGTAATAGTCTGAACACGGCTCATGTATGATCCTGAGTGCTACATCGTGCAGCTGGGCACCGTGGAAGCTCAGTGACCAAAGGGTAAGTAGGACTGAGTCAAGTCTCTGTCGCACTTGATTTACATCATGACCAGTATTAGAAACGCTTTTCCATTTATCACTGTTACCAGTCAAATACATCTACGCCTTTATGGGGTTCTGGTCACATAGCCGCATATGGGAAAACTTGGATACTCCTGCCTTTTGCATTGGAAAGGAGCAATGTGCAAGGTTTAAAGGCCCAGACTTGGGGTTTGATGGACCAAGGCTTATACCCTGGCTCTACTGCTAAAATTGTTGACTTTGGATAAGTCACTTAACTATATAAGCACTTTGGATAAGTCTCTTAACTATATAAGCACTTTGGAAAAGTCACTGAACTATATAAGCAACAGTTTTTTTCACCCATAAAATGCAGATAACATTGCCTATATGATAGGTTTATGATGAGGATTATTAAGCCCAACCATTCCATTCTTACTCCTTCCCATATCAGATGGTAGCAACTTGATCCTTCCAACTTCTCAGGTCAGAAGCCATACAGTCATCATTGACTCCTTTCTTTCTCTTATATCCTCCGTTCAACCCATCATCAAAGTGTTTGCTTCACTTTCAGAGTGAATGCAGAATCTAACCACTTCTTACCAACTCCTTTACGACTCTCCCAGTTCATCCCACTATCACTGTTTTCTTATAAAAGCTTCCTAACTGGTTTCTCCGGTTCTCCTCTTGCTTCACCTTGATATGTTCTCAGCGTATCAACCAGAGCAATTGTGTCAAAATGTAAGTAGATCAGTTACTCCTCTGATTAAACCCTCCAATGGCTGTCCCTGTCTCCAAAACAAAGGCAAAGCCCTTACCATGGTCCCATACAGGTCCTGTATGATCAGACTCCCTTTTCACCTCTCTGACCTCATTTCTAGTTACTTTCTCTCCTCTACACGGCATAGAAGCCCTCTTAGTTTTTTTTGGTGGTGGGGAGTGCAGTTTGGTGTGATCTTGTGTCAAAGAGCTTGAAAGGTGTTAATAAGAGGAAACCACTTCTGCTGATTGCCTTCCAGTGAAAGGATGCCCTCCACCAAGGCTATTTTTTGGCCATTAGAAAAAAAACAACCTGTCATTCTGAGGTGTTAAAAGGCATGTACTTTTTTGAAGTTCCAAGTGATGCAGTGGTAAATAATCCAACTGCAATGCAGGAGATGCAGGTTTGATTCCTGGGTCAGGAAGGTCCCCTGAACACACATGCATGCACATTTTTGAGGAACCTTAACTTACAGGTCTTTAGTAAATATTTTTAAATGAAAAAGAGTGTCATGTGCTGTGTGCTCAGTTGTGTCCAACTCTTTGGGACCCCGTGGATTGTGGCCAGCCAGGATCCTCTGTCCATAGAATTTTCCAAGCAAGCATACTGGGGTGGGTTGCCATTTCCTACTCCAGGGGATCTTCCCTACTCCAGGGGATCAAACCCTTGTCTCTTGCTTCTCCTGCATTGGCAGGTGGATTCTTTGCCACTAACGCTACTGAGGAAGCCTGAAAGAGCAAACACTTAGGGATTAATTTCCCTGGCAGGTTAGCTTCTATGCATAATCCAAAGTCTTGGTTTATAAAACAAAAAATCTAGCATTCACCAGGAGGGACATACTTGCAATTAATATTTTGAAATGTGTATTTGGAATTTTACTTTACATATAGATTATTTTTTATGTATGGCACTAAGCATCTGTCATGGAAACTGTGTATAAATTTGGATCATTATCTTATCTTGTGATATATTTAATTACCCTTTATCTAAATGGTTTGCACATAGCAGAGTTTTAGAGATTTCCCAACCCTATTTCTCATGTTCTATTATTTCTCCTACCAAATGGGTTATTGCCTTGATATGGGGGTAGCAAATGAGAGGATTAACTCACATACATAGCATTTATAATCTAGAGGGCCCCTTTATATATATATTTAATTTTATTGGAAGATAGGTGGTTTACAGTGTTGTGTTAGTTCCTGCTGTATAGCAGGGAATCAGTTATGCATATAGCCCCTCTTTTTTAGATTCGTTTCTCATATAGGTCATTACAGACTATTGAGTAGGGTTCCCTGTGCTATACAGTAAGCCTTCCCTGGGCTATACAGTAAACCTTTATTGGTTATTTATTTTGTATGTAGTAGTGTGTATATGTCAGTCCCAATCTCCTAATTTATTCCCCCCAACCCCTGGTAACTGCAAGTTTGTCTTCTATATGTAACTCTATTTCTGTTTTGTAGATAAGTTCATTTGTATCCCTTTTTTTTTTAGGTTCCACATATAAATGTGGATATATGATATATGATATTTGTCTTTCTGTGTCTGACTTATACTCAGTATGACAGTCTCTAGGTCCATCCATGTTGCTCCAAATGGCTTTATTTCATTCCTTTTTATGCCCAAATAATATTCCATTGTATATGTGTACTACGTCTTGCTAGGAGGCAGTGGATTGGAGGCAATGGATTGGCAATTGCTAGGAGGCAACAGAGGAATGGATTGCTAGGAGGCAATGGATTGGAGGCAACGGATTGGCGACTGCTAGGAGGCAACAGAGGAATGGGCTGCTAGGTTGCTTCCATGTCCTAGCTGTTGTGCTGCTATGAACATTGGGGTATGTTTTCACATTATGGTTTTCTTTGGATATATGCCCAGGAATGGAATTGTTGGATTGTTTGGTAGCTCTGTTTTCAGTTTTTTAAGGAACTGTTCTCCACAGTGACTGTACCAGTTTACAGTCCCACCAACAATGTAGGAGGGTTCTGGCCCCTTGCCGCCCCCACTCACTGCATCTAGGGAAAAGGCTGTGCAGCAGCGAAGACCCAGCACCGCCAAAGATAAACACACTGCTCTGGCCCCGTCCCTAAACTCGGGAGCTCCTTTATTCAATTCTATTTGCATTTTTTCTCATCATTTTCTAACATGAGACTTAATTTACTTTTTATGTTTGGTATTCACTGTCTGTCCTGACCCACAAGAATGTCAGCTCCATGAAGGCAGAGAATTATCTTCTCTGTTACGTTCTCTGTACCTAGCAGGTACCAGTATCCATTACATAATGGATTCTTGATACATATTTTTAAAATAAATGAACACACACACGCACACACACACACACACACACGCGCACACACACACACAATGAGCAATGCATGCAAAGTCTGATCACAAGCCCTGGCACGTCGTAGTCATCATTGATTAAATGGTAGTTTTATTTGTTTGTGAAACATTTGAAAAGCTGTTACTGTCTTGGGTGCCCTGCCTACAGTTTTGCACATCACGTGTTTGCGCATCAGAATCTGTGACTTGCCGTAGCCCTGCAAGGTGAGAGGGGCTGGGAGTCCCGCTCTTACTTTGTCAGAGATGAGCAACTAGGCACCCAGGGCTAAGTGATTCATATATGTAGTGTGTTACAGAATCGGGGCACAATAGAGTTCAGGTCTCTCAATTCTGAGCCCAGCTCTTCTTCTTTGCTGCCATGAAAATTAGAAGAGAGATGTCTTCTTATACCAAGTTCTTAGTTTTCTTGGGCCTGGATGATGTGTTAATCACACACCCAATATGCTGATGTGCACAGGTGCCAAGTTGATGTCAATAGCCTGACATGGCCTCATTTATCTACATTATCTGGAAACAAAGACCTGTAAGTTTGGGTGACACTGAATTGAATGACAAAGATCAATTATAAGAACTTTCACACAGTGGACTGAAAAATCACTGATTCCTCAAGGAGATCACAAATATCTTGTCTGTAACTGTTATTTGGCTAAGAGTCAGTTTGGAATAATGCTAAGCTCTGCTTGCAATAAACTCTGCTTGCAATAAGTTTAATTTTCATATATAGGTTGAATATTGGAAAATGGAGTGCAAAAGCATCTGTAATCATGTCAGTCTTACAAATTATTAGCTGTCTTCTGCTCTTTGCCTGTATGCATATTTTTGCATGACATAGAGAATTTTTCTTCTTAAATTTAATAAATGCTAAACTTTTTAGCTTTATATAGTACTTAGAAATTATATTGAACATTTACATAAAATTCCATCTGTTTCGTGTAATACAGTTCATGTAACAATTATCCTGTGGTTGAATTTGTAGGTTATTTTCAATGTTTCACACATTGCATAGCATTGCAAAGAATATTTTGCACATACAACTTTCTTTTAAGACTTTTTCCCTTTTTAATATCAATTCTGAAGAGTATTTCTGCTGAATTAAAAAATTGTTATGACTAATAAATATGTTTCTTTTTTGTGCTCCTGTTTGTGGTTTGGGATGGTTTCATCAAATGGCTAATATGTATTTTATAGACAGGAAATTAGAAATAGATCAATTGGATCATTATCCCTTGCTTGTCAATTTTCCTGTCTAGTCCCTGGCTTTCATGATAGCCCCATCTGGGAGATGGTGCTGTTGGAATTGTCTTCTCCAAAAATTTACTCAGTAAACAAAGAGGTTTCTCTTTTTTGAGGACTATGTTGTCATCCTAAACCCTGGTTTAGATTCCCGTGAGACAGCTGGGCTGGGAAGAAGGCTAGATGTGGAGTCAGAAAATTTGGAATTAAACTGTGGCTATAATAAAAAATAATAATTCCTTGCTATGCAAATAATTTTACAAATATTTTTCATAAATGGCATGAAGTGAAGTGAAGTGACATGACTGAGCAACTTGACTTCACTTCATGCCATTTATGAAAAATATTTGTAAAATTATTTGCATAGCAAGGAATTATTATTTTTTATTATAGAGAAAGAAAAAAATTCCAGGTATCCAAAATGGGCCTCAACTCCCAAAGAGTGTTGTGAGAGTTTAGATTCTCTGTGTCGTGTTCTTTTAGACCTGACGCATTAGAAAGGTATGTCCTGTGGTGAATGCTAGATTCTGTGTTGTCTAGCAGGTTGACAGTACTGCATACTGTATGCAGTAGCTAGATGCAGGGACTTCAGGGAAATTTGACAGCCTCTCTGAAGTGTGGATAGTAATAGGGCATAATGGTGAATTAAATGAGACAGTGTAAGTCAAATGTCCAGCATAACACTAGAGGTTAATGCATCTGCCTCCAATGTAGGAGACCTGGATTCGATCCCTGGATCGGGAAGATCCTCTGGAGAAGGAAATGGTAACCTACTCCAGTATTCTTGCCTGGAGAATCCCATGGATGGAGAAGCCTGGTAAGCTACAGTCCACGGTGTCACAAAGAGTCAGACACGACTGAGCGACTTCACTTACTTACTGAAGTGGGGATAGTAATAGGGCTTAAGGGTGAATTAAATGAGACAGTGAAGTCAAATGTCCAGCATAACACGTGGTACTCAGACATCTGTAGTGTTGGTTCTTCCCAGCTGCTGTACCTCAGGAGAGCTTAATAGATGTTTTTCCAAGATTTTTTTTTCTGCAGAAGCTTTAAGGGAGTCAGACTTGACTGTAGCATCAATGTATTTTATTTTGGTATCTATAAAATATTCAGGAGTATTGAAAGAAGTGTTTTCTTATTTCAAGGGCATCTTGAATTATTTCTGGAGATTGGCTAGCTCAGTTGGCTATATTCAGCAAGTCATAGCTAACACTTAAGCTATTTATTTTAGTATATTTGCTATGCACTGTGCCATTCCTATTGGTTCAGATAGAATGGATTTATTTTCAAGTCAAGATGAACGTTTATGTCTGAGACTCAGAGTCTGATGCAGAATTGCAAGCATTGGTAGTTTAAGAGCATAAATAGCGCTGCAACTTGTCTGTGAGATGGAAAGTAATAACTTCTCTCATCTACTGCAGTTCTATCTAAAAAGGTCTTTGTTTTACTATTGAAAAATGTAACAATTCTTTCCATTTCTCTACCCTGCTGTATGTATATAACATGTTCACATGAACTGCCTCAACCAAATCTTACTACATTTCCTTGAGGAACTGAGATTCAAAAGGCATTTATTATTAAACCCTCCCGGTATGTTAGCTTTGGTTATTAGACTTCTGCATAACTTTCTCTTGGGATCTTAATGAAAGACAGGTCATTGGAAAGCAGCATAACCAGGACTGAAACCCAGGTCTTGGATGCCCAGTCCAGCTTTTTTTTTTTTTTTGGTAACAGTCTTGTTCCTCTGGGAGATGGTGTGATGCTGTAGAAAGAACACCAGCTTGAGTCAGATGACAGGGGCTCTAATCACAGCGACCTGCTTATGGTGGTTCCTTTAGGGACTCACGCCCTCTCTATGGGCCTCATATAATTCACCAGTAAAATGAGGAGTTTCGACATGGCGACCTCTTTAGGCTCTCCCTACCCTGACAATCCATTTGCCTACAGGACACACTCTTATTGTGGGAAGCTTCTACGGAGGTGCTTTCGTTCCACAGCTGTTCTGCTTGGGAAAGAAGTTTATGAGGCTTCCCTGATGTCTCAGATGAGGAGGAATCTGCCCACAATGCAGGAAACCCAGATTTGATCCCTGGGTTGGGAAGATCCCCTGGAGAAGGTAATGGGTACCTACTCCAGTATTCTTGCCTAGAGAATTCCACAGACAGGGGAGCCTGGCAGGCTACAGACCGTGGGATCACACAGAGTCGGACATGACTGAGAGACTAACACGTTCACTTCTATGAGATGAACTTCAAATGTGGAGTGATCTGGTTTCCTGACTGTGCAGGCCTTTCAGTGCCCACAGAGCCTTCCCAGGACAAGCCAGAGGGTAGGTTTTGATTGAATTCTGCCTCCCACACAGACAGGGACTTTTTCCATTCCCAAAGAAAACAAAGAGAAGAGAAAGCAAAAAGAATTCTGATCTATTTTTATAACAGTCTCAGATGCAGAGACCATTGTGGTTGGAAGGGACCTTGGGAATGATTTGTTTCAGCTCAGTAATTCAGTATACTAGAACACTGAACCCAGAGCAAGGTAGTGCAGGAAGGCCCAAGGTCTCAGTGAGTAAGAAGGCCCAGGACTAAACTGAGGTCTCCTGTCTCCTGGTCACCTTACTCCCAATAACTGGAAACTTTGAGCCATGCTGATTTTCAGGTTCCTGCTAGCTGTCAAGTGTGTAAGACTATCGGTGGAATGATACAATCTTGGATTGCTTTGATGGAAGCAGCAGAAATACAGTCTGTAGTACTGATAGCTTTGGAGTCACCAGATGAGGATTTATCAGGTTGTGAACCTGGGTAAGCCACTTTACTTTTCTGAGGATATGCAAGTATTATGGTGTGGCTGGAGTGTAGTGGGTGAGGAGGAAAGTGGAGGTAGGTGAGACTTGAAAGGATAAATGGGAGATATTACCGAAGGTTTGTTTTATTAATTGAAGTATAGTTGATTTACAACATTGTGTTAATTGCTACTGGACAGCAAAGTGACTAATACATATACATACTGTATATTCTTTTTGATATTCTTTTCCATTATGGTTTATTACAGGATATTGAATATAGTTCCTTGGGATATACAGTTGGGCCTTGCTGTTTATCCTTCCTATACACGATAATTTACATCTGCTAATCACAAACTCCCAATCCATCCCTCCCTTACTGCCCTCACCCTTGGCAACCACATGTCTCTTCTCTATGTTTGTGAGTCTCTTTCTGTTTCGTAGGTAAGCTCATTTGTGTCATATTTTGGATTCCACATACAAGTGATACCATATGGCATTTGTCTTTCCCTTTGTGACTTACTTTGCTTAGTAGGATAATCTCTAGATTCATTCATGTTGCTGTAAATGGCATTATTTCATTCTTTTTTTTGTGGCTGAGTAGTATTCCATTGCATATGTGTACCATATCCTTACCCATTCATATGTTGATGGACATTTAGGGTGTTTGCATGTTTTGGCTATTGTAAATAGTGCTGCTATGAACATAGAGGCACGTTATCTTTTTGAATTATAGTTTTGTCTGGTTCGTATAGCAACTGCATGGCAACTCTTTTAGTTTTTTGAGAAACCTCCATACTGTTTTCCATAGTGACATACCAATATATATTCCTAGTTACAATGTAGGAGAGTTCTCTTTTCTCCACACCCTTTCTACTCTCCAGCATTTGTTATTTGTAGACTTTTTAATAAAGACCATTTTGACCAGTGTGAGGTGGTACCTAATTGCAGTTTTGCTTTGAATTTTCTAATAATTACTGACAATGAGCATCTTTTCATGTATCTCTTGACCATCTCTATGTCTTCTTTGGAGGAATGTCTGTTTAGGTAGTCCAGTGTGGTTACTTCTTCTGTTGATGGGTTTATGTAATGAATTCTATATCACACATATTTTTGTGAATATATAGGCTGAGTTTTAATATAGTAATGTGTTTTTTGTTTTGCTGGTCATTTCAGTATAAGGGCAAAAAACTCAATAAAACAGATTTCTTTGGATCATCTCCACTTATGATTGAGGAACTTTCAGCTTTACTCCTTTATCTTTTCCAGTTTGCTTTTGATGTTTCCAGAGACAGACTTTCATGTACTTTCTGCTACTGTAAGGGGTCCAGCATTTCCTTTTTCTGCTCCTGCTGCATATTTGAAGATAGATAATATCCCATTATGTGTATATGGGCATTGAAGCTTAGGTGCTTTCTCAGCTTATTGAAAGTCATCTAATTAGTGAGTATTAGAGACTAAAACTGAATTTGGTCAATTTCAGAACCTAAGTTCAATACCATTGGTTAATCACTGTACTGAATTAGGGACTTTCCACGTGGTTCAGACAGTAAAAGAATCCACCTGCCAATGCAGGAGACGTGGGTTCGATCCTTGGGTCAGGAAAGTCCGCTGGAGAAGGGAATGGCAACCCACTTCAGTGTTCTTGCCTGGGGAATTCCATGGACAGAGGAGCCTGACAGGCTATAGTCCATGGGATCTTGAAGGGTTGGACATGACTGAGTGACTTAATAACAAGAAGAATGATAAACTACATTAGAGGCTTTCTAGGTAGTTCAGTGATAAAGAATCTGCCTGCCAATGCGGAAGCTGCAGGAGCTGCAAGTTTTATCCCTGGTCGGGAAGACCCCCTGGAAGAGGAAATGGCAACCCACTCCAGTTATCTTGCCAGGATGATCCCATGGACAGAGGAAACTGGCAGGCCACAGTCTACGGAGTTGCAAAGAGTCGGACAGTACTGATTGACTGAGCGTGCGTGCCCACATACTGTATTAGCTCAGTTGGTTTCTCTTCAACATTTTCATTCCACCCCTCATAATTTAGTTATAGTCATAGTTTTATACATAGGGAGTGTAGATGATTTTAATTTCCTTTTTTCATAGACAAGAATAACTTTACCAGACTGAAACTCTCAAGACAAAGGAGCCCAGGAAAGAAATCTCATCAGGAGAATAGAGGAAGTTTTCATGGAGTTGCTATGAGTCAGAAACTTTTAATGAATCCAGTTGTGTTGTTTTCCTAGTTAAGATCCTCTCAGATGTCAGGAGATAGATGCATAGATGTCAGCTCATAAAGTACAGCTCTGATGTGAGAGCAGAAATACAAGAAGCTGGAATCCCTCTGTACTAAGAGATAACGAAGGAAGCCAGAGATAAGTAGGAAGAAACACTGGTTACCAAGGGGGAAAGCAATTGTTTTTTTGCTAAATCAAATATTTATGAGACTGGGATTTGATTACCTATGGCTTAACAATTCAAGGGAAAGATAATTTTCTAGAAATGCCCAAGGTGTTGGAGTAATTCAGATAACTGTACTTTGTATGAAAATAATTAATCACTAGAATTTGGAATGCATGTAAATTATGATGGGGATAGAAGATATTTTGCAGTGTGAAGGCATGGTGGTGTAACATGGTGGAAGGATTAAAATATATCCTGTTGTCATGCACCGTTCCTTCCCTTGTCAATACAGAGCATTTGATTTTGATTTTCAATTTTGCTAACATGTTTTGAATGCCTACCACGTGTCGGACACCTTTAGATTGGTTTAAAAATTTTAATAACCATAAAACCATTAAGATGTATATTATTTCATTTTATTGGAAGAGGAAATTGTTATTCAGAGAAGTTAAGTGGTTCCAAGGATACAGAGCCGATAAGGTGAAACTTTGGCTTGGTACTCAGGTCAGTATGACACTGAAATCCATAATCTTTTCCTCATCCCATTCTACTTTTCAGGCATTCCTAACCTACAATTTCTGGCCTGAAAGGGGGTTGTGGAGACTTAGCCTGAGGTCTGTAGTTTTGATGGAGCAAAAAAACCCCCAAAACAAAAACCAATATATTATATTGAGTGAGGATGAAGCAAAGGAAGTTGAGATCATTTATCAACTGTGCCCACTGATTCATTGCTGGAAAAACCTTGCTCACTACCTTTGGTGAGAAATGAACCAAAGTCTGTTATAGCTGAGGGAACCTGGCACTCATGTGATTCAACCTTCTTATTTTACAGATGAGTACTCTAGAGTCCTTAAAGGGGAAAGTGATTTGTCCAAGGTTGTTATGTGATGAATCAGTGTCAGGGTTTGCTCACCAGAGTCCTAGCTCTCTGCAGCACAGTCTGGGGTCTGTTCTCTGAAACTGCACTAGAAAAGACTCATTCTATTTCTATATACAGCTCTTTAAATATGTGGTGACAATACTAGGTACCCCCAAATCTGCTTCAGGTGATGCAGACTTTCATTGGTCAAGTGTTTCTATCATGGCCTAGTTTCTAGATTGCTCATCATGTTCCATCTTTTCCAGAAGAGTATCATAGTGTTAGTTTTCCCCTCAAACTTTTTGTCTAGAAATGAATACATCACCCCACATTATACAGTAAAAGATTCAACTAAGGTGAATGCATATAAGGTTTTGCAACTTGCACAGCTAAGATCAAAGCTACAGTTGTTGGTTTCCAGGGTTATGGAGTCATGAATATGGCAAATTGAGATGAAATAGATGACTGTTCTTCCTACTTTGAATTTCTGAAAATGTTGGATAAAAATTATACCAAAGAATTTTTGCATGCATCACTGAAGAATAAACCAAGAACAGAAAATGTGCAAGTGCCAAAACAAAGAGGAAACTCAAAGTTAGAATAGTAAAATTAAAAAAAAAAACACTATATGGTTACTGTAATATATAGAATTTAAAGTCTGGGGATTGGAGATTAGCACTCTCTGATACTGGTATCAGGAGGATACTGGTGGTAGATGAACCAATTGCCTAAAGGCAAGAGCCATGAATATCTGTCTACTCCTGAGATAAGGACCAGAAAAACCTGGTCTGTCTTTTTGGAAGGCATCAGGAAGTTTGTCCTCCTGGGGCTGTGCCTGGTAAACAGATCACCGATGAGAAATCAGAAACCCCACGTACACCACACACAGCTGTGGGATATAATTCAGAGCAGTACTGTGAACACTAAAGCAAAAAGGTAACTTCAAAACTAGTTTAGAACCGGCTAAGGCTGTGGAGACTAAGAGAGACAGATTTAACACTCCTACAGGGACATTTCCAGAGCACTGAGACTTCCACAGTGCTGCTGAAGATGAGTATGCAATCAAATATTAAAAAATCACACGAAGGAATAAATTGCCAGGGGATAATTCAGCAGGTGAAACAAACATTAACAGATGAACTAAATACACCTCAAGATATAGAGATACTAAGACAGTCTAAAACAGAAGTTTAAATAAAGTTAAAATGATCACAGACAAAAGGTCAGAGAGAAATAGAAATGAAGGCACAAATCAGGTAAACTGAAAAAAATCACAGGGATATCTGAGGCAGAACCAAAGTGAAATTCTAGAAATGAAGAAAAGGTAAGCATTCAGTCGAAAGGTGAGGGAAGAAATGATGCTGCTGAAGATAGTTCTGAGAAAATTATCTAGAATGTAGCACAAGAAGCAAAGAGACAGAAAATGAAGAAATTGAGACACAGAAGCCAGAGATTCCAACATAATAAAAGTAACAGATTGAGATAACAGGGTAGAGGCAATTGAAAGAAACTATAGCTTAGAATTTGGAGAAGGCAATGGCACCCCACTCCAGTACTCTTGCCTGGAAAATCCCATGGGCAGAGGAGCCTGCTAGGCTGCAGTCCATGGGGTCGTTAAGAGTTTGACACGACTGAGCGACTTCACTTTCACTCTTCACTTTCATGCATTGGAGAAGGAAATGGCAACCCACTCCAGTGTTCTTGCCTGGAGAATCCCAGAAACAGGGGAGCCTGATGGGCTACTGTCTATGGGGTTGCACAGAGTTGGACACGACTGAAGCAACTTAGAAGCAGCAGCATAGCTTAGAATTACCAGATTTAAGTATGTGAACCTGTAAACTGAGAGAGTGCATAGGTCCTTATTAGAATAAATTAAATTTTCAATTCAGTAAATACATAATGAGCACCTATTGTATACTAAATACTGTTGTAGGTGGCAAAAAAAACTTTTGCCCTCATAGCTTTAACATTCTAGTTGAGAGTGGGAAGAAATTGACAAAAACCCACAATAGACAAATGAAATATAGCAGGGAAGTGGGAGAATCATACTTACCTTCTGGTCATCTGGTACCTGTTCAGCCATTCAGCCCATGTGTCTCTGCTGTGCTTGGAGGCAGAGATCTGGTCTAGTTCGTCTCTGCACAGGATGAGGCAAGAGGTATCACGGATCCTGACATAATCTGGATATCCAATAAAAATAAGATGCATTTCAGTTCAGTTCAGATCAGTCACTCAGTCATGTCTGACTCTTTGTGACCCCATGGACTGCAGCACACCAGGCTTCCCTGTCTATCACCAACTCCCGGAGCGTACTCAAACTCATGTCCATTAGGTCAGTGATGCCATTCAACCATCTCATCCTCTGTCATTCCCTTTTCCTCCCTTCAATCTTCCCCAGCATCAGGGTCTTTTCCAACATCTTCTCTCACCATTTTTGGCTCGAGTTAGTCTCCATCTTACTGATTTCCAAGCCTGTACTCCTCTGTTCTTGGAGAGAAGTGAGCAAGAACTGTCTACCTGCTTGCAGCCATGTCTTTGTAATCAGCATCCTCATTTGTGCTTGTCCACTCATCTATGTCCTCGCTGCTTCTAGCAATGTTTAGTTCTCATGGTCTCTTTTCTAAATTAGTGCAACTGCTTCCTAATTCCCACGCCAGTGTTCTTGCCTGGAGAATCCCAGGGATGAGAGAGTCTGGTGGGCTGCCGTCTATGGGGTCGCACAGAGTCGGACATGACTGAAGCGACTTAGCAGCAGCAGCAGCAGCAGCTCCCTGATTGGTCTTACTTCCTCTCTTCACTCTAACTCATAATCCATGCTGGCAGTTAGGATGATTTCCCTAAAATATATTTGACAATGTAATTTTCCTGCTTACAGTTCATCAATTACCTTAAACTTTCTCAAACTATACAAGATGCTCTCTGACCTCTTGCCTCCCCAGGCTCCCTTCTTCTTCCTATATTCCTACCCCATGTACCATTCAGACCAAATGACTTACAGTTCCTAGATTGATCATATATGTTCAACGTATTTCTGTGCCTTCATTTACTCTGCTACATGTGTATGATGAGCTTTTTCTTACTTAAGTCCCATTCCTGATAGCTGAATACATATTCATCTTGAGATTCAGGTTCACCTCCTCTATGGTGCTTCTTCTGATGCCCATCTTGTAGTTGAATTAGTCCTTCATTCTTTGAGATCCTATTACTGATAAACATTTTGTCATAGTGCCTGTATGCTTGCTTTGAATTTATTTTGAGCTTATTTGTGTTCTCCACTAATCTTGCGGGTAAATGCCATTTATTTTACTGTATTTTCCCTCCAAATGTATGACATACTTCTCATACCCCATAAATACTTTCTGAAAGGGGAAGTGGGTAAAGAAATGGTGATTGGCACAAAGAAGATGTTTATTTCAAAACAGAATTGATTATCTGACTCTGTTTAACCCTGGAAGCCTGCTTGGCTACTCTTTGGCCATGGGGAGCTAATCTGAAACTGTAGATATTTTTGAGGCACAACCTCAAGTCCTAAAACAAGGTGTTCTTTATTCTGACTTTACAGGAAGCCTGCAGTCACTCAGAGACCTTGAAAGTCCCCCTCAGAGGTAAAGAATGACCACATTTGCTTTAACCACAGAAGCAATTAACTCTCCAGCAGTGTGGAAAACAGCTTTTGAGCTGTATTTATCGATGCATAGATTTCACAGAGCTGTGATATTTGAAGACAAATGACTGTGCCCATAATTAAGACTGCTGGAGAAATTGGCAGCTGTGATATGATGATGGAAGGCCCAGAGAAAGGGCAAGGGAGTGAGATTGGTCAGGATGATACAGTCTCTGTGACCTTAATGCCCTCTTCCTAGTCATTGATTTCCCAGTTAAATATAACTTTTCATTCAGTCAGTTCCTATATAGTGCAAGTTATTGATGCCCTGCTGCAGGAAGCACAGATGACCTACGGATGGAACTGTAGGGAAAGATAATCTCACTTTATGTTTTTATTCAATATAACAAGATAGTGAGTGATCACACCATCATGGTTATCTCGGTTGTGAAGATCTTTTCTGTATAGTTCTGTGTTTTCTTGCCACTTCTTCTTACTATCTTCTGCTTCTGTTAAGTCCACATAATTTCTGTCCTTTATTGTGCCCGTCTTTGCATGAAAAGTTCCCTTGGTGTCTCTGATTTTCTTGAAGAGATCTCTAGTCTTTCCCATTCTATTGTTTTCCATTCTATTTTTTTGCATCGATCATTGAGGAAGATATCTCTTCTTGCTGTTCTCTGGAACTCTGCATTCAAATGGATATATCTTTTCTTTTCCCCCTTGCTTTTTGCTTCTCTTCTTTTTACAGCTATTTCTAAGGCCTCCTCAGACAGCCATTTTGCTTTTTTGCATTTCTTTTTCTTGGGGATGGTCTTGATTACTGTCTCCTGTACAATGTCATGAATCTCTCCCCATAGTTCTTCAGGCACTCTGTCTTATAAGATCTAGTCCCTCAGATCTATTTGTCACTTCCACTGTATAATCGTAAAGGATTTGATTTAGGTCATACCTGAATGGTCTAATGTTTTTCCTTACTTTCTTCAATTTAAGGCTGAATGTGGCAATAAGGAGTTCATGATCTGAGCCACAGTCAGTTCCTGGTCTTGTTTTTGCTGACTGTATAGAGCTTCTCCATCTTTGGCTGCAAAGAATATAATCAATCTGATTTTGGTATTGACCATCTGGTGATGTCCATGTGCAGAGTTGTCTCTTGTGTTGATGGAAGAGGATGTTTGCTATAACCAGTGTGTTTTCTTGGAAAAACTCTATTAGCCTTTGCCCTGCTTCACTGTATACTCCAAGGCCAAATTTGCCTGTTACTCCAGGTATCTCTTGATTTCCTACTTTTGCATTCCAGTCTCCTATAATGAAAAGGATATCTTTTTTGGGTGTTAGTTCTACAAGGTCTTGCAGGTCTTCATAGAACTGTTCAACTTCAGCTTCTTCGGAGTAAGTGGTGGGGGCATAGACTTGGACTACTGTGATACTGAATGGTTTGCCTTGGAAACAGAGATCATTCTGTTGTTTTTGAGACTGTATCCAAGTACTGTGTTTCAGACTCTTGTTGACACTAATGGCTACTCCATTTCTTCTGAGGGATTATTGCTGACAGTAGTAGATAAAATGATCATCTGAGTTAAATTTGCCCATTCCAGTCCATTTTAGTCCATTCCAGTCCATTTAAATCCATCACACCATGATGCAGTGATCACTCACCTAGAGTCAGACATCCTGGAATGTGAAGTCAAGTGGGCCTTAGGAAGCATCACCATGAACAAAAGTAGTGGAGGTGATGGAATTCCAGTTGATTTATTTCAAATCCTAAAAGATAATGCTGTGAAAGTGCTGCACTCAATATGCCAGCAAATTTGGAAAACTCAGCAGTGGCCTCAGGACTGGAAAAGGTCAGGTTTTATTCCAGTCCCAAAGAAAGGCAATGCCAAAGAATGTTCAAACTACTGCACAATTGCAGTAATCTCACCTGCTAGCAAAGTAATGCTCAAAATTCTCCAAGCCAGGCTTCAACAGTATGTGAACTGAGAACTTCCAGATGTTCAAGCTGGATTTAGAAAAGTCAGAGGAACCAGAGATCAAATTGCCAATATCCGTTGGATCATTGAAAAAGGAAGACTGTTCCAGAAAAACATCTAATTCTGCTTTATTGACTATGACAAAGCCTTTGACTGTGTAGATCACTGTGGAAAATTCTTAAACAGATGGAAATACCAGATCACCTTACCTGCCTCCTGAGAAATCTATACAGTTAGAACTGGACATGGAACAACAGACTGGTTCCAAATGGGGAAAGGAGTACATCAAGGTTTTATATTGTCACCCAGCTTATTTAACTTATATGCAGAGTATATAATGTGAAATGCTGGGCTGGGTGAAGCACAAGCTAGAATCAAGATTGCCAGGAGAAATATCAGTAACCTCAGATACACAGATGACACCATCCTTATGGCAGAAAGCAAAGAATTAAAGAGCTTCTTGATGAAAGTGAAAGAGGAGAGTGAAAAAGTTGGCTTGAAACTTAACATTCAGAAAACTAAGATCATGGCATCTGACCCCATCACTTCATGGCAAATAGATGCGGAAACAATGGTAACAGTGAAAGACTTTATTTTTTGGGTGTCCAAAATTACTGCAGATAGTGACTGGCAGCATGTATGCATTACAGCATGATATTTATTTTTCTGACTTACTTCACTCTGACTATCTCCATGTCTCCACAAATGGCACAGTTTGTTCTTTTTTATGGATGAGTAATATTATTGCCTTGGCTTCTGCTTATGCCATTCTCTCTCTCTGTGTAGAATACCCACCCCCGTACTTCTCTTAAAAACTCCTACTCACTGTTTAATATTCAGTCAATGTTCAAATAAAATATCAATTTAAATAAAAGAATTCTTGAACTACTTCAGTCATGTAGACTTCCTAAAACTCTCTCAGATGGTTTAGGGATCTCTTTGATACAGAGCCTTCATATTCTTCATATTGCATTCATCAGAGTGTAGGATGGTTATTTCTTTGTTCCCTGTGTTTTCAACTAAGCTGTGAATTCTTTGAAGAAAGCATTGCATCTTTGTAACCTGTGGGCTCATCTGAGTATCTACTACCTTGTAGGTATTCTGTACATACTTGAAGGTGTGTTAGTCAGGGTTCTCCAGAGAGAAAGAGATTTATTATAGGAACTGGCTCTCATTAGCATGGAAGCTGAGAAGTCCCACAATCTGCTGTCTGAAATGTGGGAAACCAGAAAAGCCTATTGTTTTCAGTTTGAGTCTCAAGGCCTGAGAATCAGGAGCTCTGAAGTTGAAGGGCAGGAAAAGATAGATGTCTCAGCTCAAGGAAAGAGAGAATTTGCTCTTCTTTTGCTTTTTGGTTCCATTCAGACCCTCAAAGGATAGTCTGATATCCATCCATTTTTGGTGATGGAGCGTCCCTTTCCTCAGTCTCTTGAACCAAATGCTAATCTCTTCCAGAAACAACATCACAGACACACCCCCCAAAAATATTTTATCAGGTATGTCTGCTTTCCTTAGTCTAGTCAAACTGACACATGAGACTGACCATCACAGAGGATCTTGAGACATACCCACTGAAATCCATTTGTGATACAGTTTTGACAGTCTCAGCTGGTGGGGTTAATGGCTTTTCTTGCCAGAGAGGACTGAGGTGGAAACAGGGGCTCAGGAGGCCAGGCTCTTACTCCACTAGGACAGCTGGGATATGCATGCTAAAGATATTAAGCCTAGGCTTAGCACATTTTGGATGTGTGGTGAGGAGTGCCAAGGTTGGTGGTGTGCTTAAATCTCCCTCACCAAACACAAGTGGAGTTGGGGCATGGTCTTGTCCTCATCTTTTATATGTTGTGCTTGGAATAAGACTTGCAAATAGGCGTATCTATTGCCATTTACTTTTTCATAAACTTCCTGTGTCTGTATATACAGTTTACCTTTTTCTAAACTTTTTGTGTCTGTATATACAAGCAGGCTTTAGGACTGACTATATCATGAAAGTTTCTTTTTTAGGGATAGTTATTTTCCATGAAGTTCCTTGACCTGGGGCTTAGATCCACTTATCAATATACAGTCCAACTTCAACCCAGACATAACTAGATGAATAGAGACAATGAAAATTATGAATAACCATAGACTGCTGCTGCTGTGTCCCATCCCATGAAATTAGGCCCTTCTCCTACTGATGCCAGTCTAGCTGAGACCTGAGTTTTCCAAATCCTGTTCTTTTTGGACTGCATTAAGGTCTAGCATGTTTTGTGGGCAAGGTTTTTGGCATGATAGGAGAGGAACAGGGGGATGATGGGAGAGGCCTTCTGCAGGTTTTTAAGGTTTGAGCAGCTCCGTTTGGATGAAACAGAAACAAAGAAAAATTCTGATCATAAAGACAATGCCTTATGCACTTTAGGGAGATGGATATGTCAACACAATAGTGAAGAAGAAATTGAACCATTTGAGAAATTGAGACATACAGTATTTCTGAGTAAGTCAGCCATTCTCATTCTTCTTTTGGACAGCTACAGGGTCATGCCTTCTTAGGGGAATTTTAGAACTCACTCAGTGGGCTGGCTTTAATCAGACTGCAGCCATTTCCTGTTCTGTTGCCTTGTCATAAGGAGGGGTTTGGTCAGATGCTGTCTCTCCAGCTCATAAGTTGTAATGCAGGTTTTTATGCATGGTCTGAACACAGAGGTGATAGATGGTACCCAGGATGCTTGGGAAGATTGCCTTATGACTTTGCCCTCAGCAAACTGCCCTTCATAAGCTGGAGGCATCACCTTCACAAGGGCAGCTTCAGTGCCTTCTTTGAAAAAGTAATTTTCTTTTGTGAGTCACATGCTGTGTCATGGTTTATCACAATAGGAAGAACTGAAAGCTATAGAACCCAGGAGGCAAAAAAGAGCTGTCTAAGGATAACAAGAACTGATTTTATTCTCTGCCACGCAGTGATAAAAAGGCATTTTGTAAAAGCTTTTAGTTGGTTTTCTTTTTTCCTAATCATGTTCAGGAATGCATCTAATGCATTTTGTATTGAAAGGAAAAAGGAGAATCATTTTAAAGAATTGCCTTCATTTAAAAAGATTTTATCTGACTAGAGTTGGAGATGTGGGCTCCTTATGAAGTATTCAAGTCAACAGAATGCTATAGGAACATGGAAAAGTTAGTACAGACTCTGCTTAAGAGAATCTGGGAAGGTTTCATACAGGGGTGAACTCAAGCTGGGCCTCATATGGTGTTTAGGAGTTTTCTATGTGAAAATGGAGAAAGGACATTCCAAACAAGCAAAAAACCATATGCAAAGGCACAAAAGCGTCTCTCAAATCTCTACACTTTTTTTTTTTTTGGTAAGCACTAACTATTTTTGCTTCTGGACTTGGTATAAAAGAAATGCTGCTTAGGTTTCCAGAGGAGATATGCATTCCATATCAGTAATAATGGATCTGAAATTAAGTGTAATTTCAGTTATATTCTTTCATTTGACAAATGTTTATTGAGAACTTTATCTAGAACGCTGATGTAGCTCTGCACCAGCCAGAGATACAGCAATGAATGAGACTGACAAAACCCCCTTCCCTCATTGTGGTTAGGGCTTCTCAGTGCTGTTTATAACATTTCTGAGAGTTTTGACCTCAGAATGCCAGGAAAGCAGCTCCCTTCTCTCCCTGCCCCTCTCTGTATATATGTATGCATGTGTTTGTGTTGGTGGAAGTGGATCCTGCTGTGCTATTGTAACAGAAGTAACTGGAGGTCAGTGATTGAAGCTAGAAGCACAGAGGCTCCTGTTTCTCCTGTTCTCCTTTCTCAGACAGAGCTGATTAACTATGACCTTGTTTCTTTTTTTTTAATGAAAATTTACAGTGATGTTTATAGAAGACATATAACTGTTATAGAAATATAAAGAATATATGACTATTTTTAGGTATAATTTTTTTTTTTCTTATCTGCTAGACCTTGTTTCTTACTGAATCTGGATCCAGCCCCAGAATCTTTCTCAAAAATACTACATGATGTTTAACAGAAAACAACAAAATTCTGTAAAGCAATTATCCTTCAATTAAGAAATAAATAAAATTTAAAAGTACTACAAATAGCCACTTCCAGCTAATTAGAACTGACTTATAGAATAAAAGCTCTAGGTCAATCACTCTCTGCATAGTTTTAAATTTGGAGAAAAAAGGGGCACTTTAGCAGATTCTGTCCTGGATACGGAAATCAGTCTATACTGGGTGATGATGATAGTGATAACTGTTTAGTCTTCTACTTAGTTCAATTCAACACAGAAATTTCTTGAGCACACACTATATTTGCTATTAGGAGCTTAAAGTCCAGGGAGTAGGGGAGATGCTATGATAGGTAGTCCTTGCAGTATGAGGTTAGTAATAAACATAATAGAGATTAAGATGAGATATGATGGGAAACAAAGGAAGGGATGACTCTTCCTTTGTTTCTACTGGAGGGTTGGGGAAGGGGGTGGTGGAAGACTCCTGGGAGACAATACTTCAAATAGGTTTGAAACTAACTCAACATTGTAAATCAGTTATACTCCAATAAAATTAAACAAAGAAAACTCTTCTAACATGCTAGTCAAGATGGTTACAGTTGAGTTAGTTTAAAGATCAGTTTCCATCCAAATTGATAACAGGATGATATTCTTAGATTTTTAGCTAAGTAGAGTAATTTTGGGGATGTGAGAATTATCAGAGTTCACTCACTTATCCAATAAATATTTACTTGCCACCTGAAAGAAAAGATAATTAGGAATCGATTAACTGGGAGGGCAGCTGGAGTGACAGAATTCTAGACAGACAGAGGTAAAGGTATGAAAATATAAAATCATTCACATTATCATTGCATAGGTCATCAATATTATAGAATCCCAGTTTCTGCTCGATTCTTGCCCTTGAGGGAAGAAACATGGATTGACATCAGCATGACATCCAGTTCAATGTAAGTGTTCAATGAATATTCATAGAAAGAATGAAAGTTGTTGTCTTTCCTTTGTCTCTCTGACTGTTACTTATTTTGTTAATTAAAATCTCTACTGTTTTAAGTTCAGTTGCACTGAGAAGTCAGTTTGATTCAGTTCAGTTAATTAGGATTGAGCACATGTTCCATGTAAGGCCCTACCTGGAAGATCAGACAAAGGTCCAGGAGGAGCTGACTTTTGAATCGAGCTTCCTTTGAATATCTGCAAATAGGATGTCTTCATAATTTATTAACCAAACCTGAACCTTTGTGGAGGTTAAAATGTGATCTATAAGTAATTGGGATAACAGGCAGACACAACTGAACCTGTTCTAGGTGAATAGGATATATTGATTATGCTACCTGTGACTCAGCTTGATTTGAAATCAGTCTTGGATTTAAACATTTCTATTTCATACTTATTAACTATATGACTTTAAATAAATTACATAATCTCTATGAGTTCTAGTTTCATTAATTGTAAAGTTGACAATACCTACCTCATAGTAAAATCTGGAAGATCAAGTGTGATAATATATATATACGTTACTTAGCTTAGGGTCTGTCATATGCAGCCTCTAAAATGGTCCCTTGTGTTAATACATTCGCCTCCTCTTGAATGTGGACTGCTCCAAGAGACTTGATTCTAATGAGCAGAATGCGGCAAAGCTGATGGGCTGTCACTGTTGAGATTAGGTTCTGAAAGGACTGTAGCTTTCATTTGCTTCTCTCTCCGTTCTCATCCCGGGAGGAGCCAGCTGCCATGTTGTGCCTAGCTGTATGGAGTAGCCCACATAACACGGAAATGGTATCTTCGTCAATAGGCAGTGAGGGCTCAAGGACTGCCAATAGCCATGTGAGTGAGCTGGGCAGCAAATCTTCCCTTATTTGAGCCTTGAGGTAAGACTGCACCGTTGGCTAAGAACCTGACTGCAGCTGTGAGAGGCTCTCAGTCAGGGGCCCCCAGCTAAACCAGCCCAGCCCTAGTTCCTGACCCACTGGAACAGTTTTAGGTTGCTAACTTTTAGGGTAACTTGTTACAAAGCAATAGGTGGCTAATATGGGGCTTGAATCATGCTTTGTTGTTAAATAATTTATCTGTGAATGGTAATACCTAGATAATTTTCTACTAGTGAGAATCTCTTATACCAAAAATCTTCCCTTCTGGAGCTTCCCTTCTGAGCTCCTACTGGAGCTCAATGTGTCCAGAGGCCTAATGGAGGCCTGAAACTCGAAAATTCCACCCATTTGCTGGATATTCACAGTGGCTTTTTTTTTTTTAAGATTTTTAAAAATGAGGATCATTAAAAAAAAAGTCTTTATTGAAGTTGTTACAATATTGTTTCTGTTTTATGTTTTCCTTGTTTGGCCCCAAGGCATGTGGGATCTTAGTTCCCCCGTCAGGGATTGAACTCACACCTGCTGCACTGAAAGGTGAAGTCTTAACCACTGGACTGCCAGGAAAGTCCTCACATTGGCTTTGGAGGCAGTTTTCATGTGGCAATGAAATTAAGATATCAAGAAAATCCTTTCTGTTGGGCTCTCCAGTTTCTTAGAACCTTCTGTATCACCAGCCAATTGATCAAATTTCATCAAGTATCTGCTGCAAAAAATCAGATTTATGTGTTTTTCTCAAAGACCTTTTGGTTAGGAGGAGAAGTAAGACTGGTTTACATGCTTATATTCAAGTCAAGACAGGAAATGAAGGTAGTCGACTGGAAATGATGGAAGGAGCAAAGTAGCTGATGTCAAAAAATCTGGGTTTAAATCCCAGGTCTAATCAAATATGTTGTTGTTGTTCAGCTGCTAAGTTGTGTCCAACTGTTTGTAACCCCATGTACTTAGTGTGCTAGGCTTCCCTGTTCTTTACTGTCTCCTAGAGTTTGCTCAAATTCATGTCCACTGAGTCACTGATGCCATCCAACCATCTCATCCTCTGTCACCCCCTTCTCCTCCTGCTCTCAGTCTTTCCCAACATCAGGGTCTTTTCTGGTGAGTTGGCTCTTCACATCAATTGGCCACATCAATTGCACAAGCCTCTTATCCTTATCCATCAAAAAGAGAGTGGACAGAAGAAGCAAGAACTATAATCAACTATACTTAAAACAAACTTATTTCCAAATAAGGTCATATTCTGAGGCACTGGGGGTGAGGACTTCAATGTAAGAATTTTGCAGGAACACAATTCAACCATAACACCTTGGCAGTCCTTTCAGCCTGTTCCCACTGACTGTGCCTCTGGCAAGGTTCCCTTTGCTGGTCAAGCAGGTGGCCCTCTGGCTTTGCTGCTGGCCGCTGTGGCATGCACACTGCGGTGATGGCCTTGGCTTGATGGACTGGAGTCGTGCCAGGGGCAAATGTTTTTCCCCTGCTACCACAGCCAGCTGCATCTTTGTCAACAAGAGCACCATGTCTTATTGACCTGCTAGAGAACCCCCGGCTGTTATGTTCACCATCCCTATTTGTCATCTGCGAAATAGACTCCCAGCCTCCTTCTGTGTGCTTGTGTGTCTGTGTGGCCTGTGTAATCATTTAATACATGGTTTTGGAAAATAAAACTCAACCAATAAGTCAGTCCCAGGTCTGTCATGTGTTACTGGGGTGATCTTGGATAATCATCTGTACATCTTCCCCTTTAAACTGAGTTTCTTCCTCCTATAAAGGGAGGATAATCATACTGTTTTATAACATTATGCTGATAGGGAGGAGAAAGGCATATTAGGTGTAAAAGTGCTTTGTAAATAATAAAGCAGCTTACAGGTTTATTTACCATTGGTTAAAGGAACCAAATCAATATGTTGCAATTAATGATAATGACAACCAATTAAAGACTATGGGGGTTCTGACTGGAAGTGATTCTGACTGGAGGACTTGGAAAGTCTTTCTAGGAGAGCCAACATTTGAGCTGGATCTTGAGGAATGTTTTGGGAGTGGGCAGTGCAGGCCGAATAGGAGTGGAGTTGAGCTTAAGTAGTGCATCAGAGTATATGTGGTGCATATGGATAAAATAATGAGCTGTTTAGTGTTTTGGAATCATATGATGGGGAAACTGGAAATTCAAGCTGGACCTAGACTAAAAAATTTTCAAGTTCTGGGCTGAGTAGACTTTAAATTTAAAAAGAAAACTATAATTCTATCATCATGCACATAGAGTTTGGAAAGAGTTAGGCATAGTCCATTACCTTAAAAAATCTAGTCTTATTTGGAGCTTATCATATACCTATCCTCAGTCCAGAACATGGCACCAGTTATTTCCTTATTGTTTCTCTTTGGGTCAGTTTCAGACCTCCAGTGGTTTCCTGGAAATCTTTCTCCTATAGGCTGTCTTTTTCCATATCTATTTGCATCAGTCTGTCTATCTATCTATCTTTTTGAGATTACTAAGACTATTCATCTCTTTGTCCAATGCCAGAGAAGCCAGTTGATTAACCTGGCTTGGATTTTCATATCTTTTCCTTTTAATCAGAATCTGCAGTGTCTTTGACAAACTGATTTCTTACTTGTCAATGCTGATGACCCTTTATAACTAGTGTTGTACTTTGAGGCTAATAGACCCTTTCCCTACCAGTTAATATGAAGAATAACTAAACTGGATGAATGAACAGAGAATGCCAATTCCATGTACATATTATATTAAATAAAATATATGATTTCTGCCCATGGGAGATTCATATTTTGATTTGAGAGTGAGTTATTAAATGGGTAATTTCATAAAAATAATTATTTACAGTGTTGGCAAATGCGCTAACAAAAAATTCCAGGATAGTCTAAAAAATTCCAAGATAGTCTAAAAAATTCCAGGATAGTCTAAAAAATTCCAGGATAGTCTAAAACTGAGTAATGAGAGAACTAGCCCAGCCTGGGATAGATGAAGGAACCCTTTCTTACAGAAGTCATAGTAAACTGAGATTTGAAGGATGGTTGGAAATAAGCAAGGAGAATGGGGAAATGAAATAGAAAAGCATTCTAAGCAGAGGGAACAGCATGTGTAAAGGTCCTTTGGGAAGAAGCATGCTGCTTTTGAAGACAGCTGTGATTGGAGAGCAGAGAAGAAAAATGGCACAAAATATAGCCATCGAGCTTCGCAGAAGTCAGATTAACCATGAATGGGAGTCCATGTTTGGGATTTTGATCTTTATATTAAAAGCAAAAAGAAGCAATTGGCAGGTGATATGATCAGGTTTACATTTTTGAAAACCACTCTGTATACACTGTGGACAGTGGATTGGAGGAGGGCAAAAGTGGATGTGTGGAGCTTTGTCAAATGTGACATCAAAGTGGCTTGAACTAAGGTCCGACTGGTGGAGGCTAGGGAGACTCAGAATCAAGAAATCTTAGTGGTTAAATCAAAAGGACTTGGTGATTGATAGGATATGTATTGATAGAGAAGGAGAGAGAGGTGTCAAAAATGAGTCCCAGAATGCTGACTGTTTGCTGGATGTTTGATGATGACATCCCTCGAGATGGTTACCCTGAAAAAGCACCAGGTTTGCATGAAAACCATTTTATATTTGTATCTTGCACCTAAAGAGCCCAAGAATTAGAGGAGTTAAATGAATTGTTATACAGCAAATTAGTGGTGACCAAAATGTAGATTTCTGGATTTCTCATTGTTTATTCCTATTACCCCTCTTCACTTCTATGGCAACTGCCTTCTAGGTGATTTCTAGGTTTATAGACTGCCCTCCTTTTAGTCTACTCTCCACATGATACACCAGTCTGTCTAAAACTCTTCAGAAACTCCCATTCTTTACGAATAAAGTCAAAGATCCTTCATGGCATTTCTTCATCTGAAGAGAACTGTGGGTCATTTAGTTTAGTTGAAGCATAGAACGTGAGCATGGAGAGAGATAAGAAAAGAAACTAAAGTCTATTAGAGTCCAGATTAGAAAGGATTTTGTAAATAACTTTCATATATTAGATTGTAATTTGCAAGAAATGGAGAGCCATGAATGGATTTTAAAATAGCTTTTACTTTTATGAAAATATATGTGTACAAGATTTAAAGGGTCAATTTGCTCCACAATGCTTTTGTAAAAAAAAGAAAGAAAAAGAAGCATTCTCAGCTCTGCACCCTAACCCCATTTTCTCACTTTAGAGAATTAACCACTTTTAACAATTTTGGTTGACTTTAGATATTGTTATTTACCTCCAATTTTCTAAATAACATACCTACTTTGCTACTCTTTAATTTTTTAGTTTATGATAGTTATCAACTGCCCAGTACAAAAGATAAGACTTTGTTGCTTTTTCACTTCTGATCTCTGTTCAGGCCCAATCATCCACATATGTGCTAACCGGCCCCCCAGTTTTGCAAAATACATTGTAGTTTTAGCTAGGTAAATATTCAGAGTTTACATTATTATGACTATGTCAATTCCATTCAGAGCTTAGAAATAAGGTAAACTTTCTATTTCCTGCTCAACTGATTGTTTTATGCCTAGTTAATAAAGGTCTTGATTTTTATTTGCTTAGTTTTCTAGGTATTTATACCATTATCTCTCAACTCAGTCCGAGGTGAGCAAATATCCTCTCAATGTATTAAAACACATCAGATGTTTTATTAACTTTATTTTCTAGAAGAAGTTTACCTCAGAGCTGTCTGTTCCTGTGAGTTGCCATCCTGGAGTTCCTCTCTCTATCATTATGGGTATTCCCTTCTCCTCTCCCTAGTGAGGGATTCCTTAGTTCTGTGATTCTATATATTCTTTTTTGTTTAAAACCCACATGTTCTCCAAAAGCTTCATATGAAAAGCTGCATCAACAGTGAGTATTTTGAAGAACTGCACATCAAATAATGGTTTTGCTCTCATACTCAGTTGTTAGCTTGGTTGGGTATAAATCAATGGAACGAAATAGAAAGCCCAGAGATAAATCCACATACCAATGGACACCTTATCTTCAACAAAGGAGGCAAGAATATACAATGGATTAAAGACAATCTCTTTAACAAGTGGTACAGGGAAAACTGGTCAACCACTTGTAAAAGAATGAAGCTAGATCAGTTTCTAACACCATATACAAAAATAAACTCAAAATGGATTAAGGATCTAAATGTAAGACCAGAAACTATAAAAATCCTAGAGGAGAACATAGGCAAAACATTCTTCGACATAAATCACAGCAGGATCCTCTATGATCCACCTCCCAGAATACTGGAAATAAAAACAAAAATAAACAAATGGGATCTAATTAAAATTAAAAGATTCTGCACAACAAAGGAAACTATAAGCAAGCTGAAAATACAGCATTCTGAATGGGAGAAAATAATAGTAAATGAAGCAACTGACAAACAATTAATCTCAAAAATATACAAGCAACTTATGCAGCTCAATTCCAGAAAAATAAACGATCCAATCAAAAAATGAGCCAAAGAACTAAATAGACATTTCTCCAAAGAAGACATATGGATGGCTAACAAACACATGAAAAGATGCTCAACATCACTCATTATCAGAGAAATGCAAATCAAGACCACAATGAGGTACCATTTCACACCAGTCAGAATGGCTGTGATCCAAAAGTCTACAAGCTAAATGCTGGAGAGGATGTGGAGAAAAGGGAACCCTCTTACACTGTTGGTGGAAATGCAAACTAGTACAGCCACTATGGAGAACAGTGTGGAGATTCCTTAAAAAATTGCAAATAGAACTGCCTTATGACCCAGCAATCCCACTGCTGGGCATATACACTGAGGAAACCAGAATTGAAAGAGACACATGTACCCCAGTGTTCATTGCGGCACTGTTTATAATAGCCAGTCCATCAGCAGATGAATGGATAAGAAAGCAGTGGTACATATACACAATGGAGTATTACTCAGCCATTAAAAAGAATACATTTGAATCAGTTCTAATGAGGTGGATGAAACTGGAGCCTATAATACAGAGTGAAGTAAGCCAGAAAGAAAAACACCAATACAGTATACTAACACATATATATGGAATTTAGAAAGATGGTAATGATGACCCTGTATGCGAGACAGCAAAAGAGACACAGATGTACAGAACAGACTTTTGGACTCTGTGGGAGAGGGAGAGGGTGGGATGATTTGGGAGAATGGCACTGAAACATGTATACTATCATGTAAGAAATGAATCACCAGTCTATGTTCAATACAGGATGCAGGATGCTTGGGGCTGGTGCACAGGGATGATCCAGAGAGATGATATGGGGTGGGAGGTGGGAGGGGGGTTCAGGATTGGGAACTCATGTACACTTGTGGCTGATTCATGTCAATGTATGGCAAAACCAATACAGTACTGTAAAGCAAAATAAAGTAAAAATAAAAATTAAAAAAAATTCTAAGTTGGAAATAAATTTCCCTTTAAATGTTGAAATTATTACTCTGTTCTAGTTCCCCTTGAGAGTTTCAGTGCCATTCTGATTGTCCTTTGTATGAAATCTGTATAGACCCTTTGGTTTCTTCCTGTATGAAACTTATAGAACTTTAAGGATCTTCTCTTTATCCTTGTATCTCTCGATTTTCTTGTTGACATTGTTGGGTATAGGTCTATTTTATTATTATTCTAAGCATCCAGTGAGCCCTTAACATGCAAAACTTTTCTTTTTCTGGAAAAATGATCAATTCTAAGGGAATTTTTTATTTTTATTTTCTATGTTCTCTCTAGGACTCCTAGTATTTGGTGTCAAAAAATGGAACCAGTGTTTTAATTTCATAGTAATAATTTTTCTGCTTTCTAGGATAGTTCATCAATGTTGTATGCCACCTCTCTATTGAATTTTTCATTCCTATTATCTTATTTTGAAAGTCATTATGTCCTCTGATGTGCATGCATAGTACGTTGCTTCAGTCATGTTTGACTCTTTGTGACTCCATGGGCTGTAGCCTGCCAGGCTCCTCTGTCCATGGGATTCTCCAGGCAAGAATACTAGAGTGGGTTGCCATGACCTCCTTCAGGGGACCTTCCCAACCCTGGAATTTTACCCGCATTTCCAGTGTTTCCTGCCTTGCAGGAAGATTCATTATCTGCTGAGCCTTATGATAATCAACTTTTATCTCTTCCCAAATATATATATATATATATATATTTTTTTTTTTTTCTGGGTATATCTTTCTGCGGAGTTTGATTCCTTATTAAGTTGTTAGTTTCTGTTCTGAGCTGTCTTTCATTTTTAAATGTTTTTCTAGATAGCTGATGATCATGTTCACCATTCATATTTAAGAATGGGACATAAGAAACTAATAATGAGCTGTGTTGTCATGGGTAGGGCTTCTTTTCAACTGTGGGTAGATTTCCAGCTTGTGCTTCATCCAGCCCAGCATTTCTCCAGATGTACTCTGCATGTAAGTTAAATAAGCAGGGTGACAATATACAGCCTTGACATACTCCTTTCCTGATTTGGAACCAGTATATTGTTCCATGTCCAATTCTAACTGTTGCTTCTTGATCTGCATACAGATTTCTCAGGAGGCAGGTCAGGTGGTCTGGTATTCCCATCTCTTTCAGAATTTTCCACAGTTTATTGTGATCCACACAGTCAAAGGCTTTGTCATAGTCAATAAAGCAGAAGTAGATATTTTTCTGGAACTCTCTTGCTTTTTCTGTGATCCAACGGATGTTGGCAATTTGATCTCTGGTTCCTCTGCCTTTTCTAAATCCAGCTTGAACATTTGGAAGTTCATGGTCCACATACTGTTGATGCCTGGCTTGGAGAATTTTGAGCATTACTTTGCTAGCATGTGAGATGAGTGCAATTGTGAGGTAGTTTGAGCACTCACTGTTTTATTCACTAAGTTGTGTCCAACTCTTTGCAACCCCATGGATTATAGCCACCAGGCTCCTCTGTCCTCGGGATTCTCCAGGCAAGAATAGTAGACTGGGTTGCAATTTCCTTCTCCAGGGGATCTTCCCAAAGCAGAGATTGAACCCACTTCTCCTGAATTGCAGGCAGATTCTTTACCACTGAACCACCGGGGAAGCCCTAGCAGAGTACTTACTTAGTAAATGCCCAATGAATGTCTATTTTGTAGATAGGAATTGTCTATTATGGTTATATATATATATAGTCTAATTCATGTATTGTTTTGAAACTAATGTTGTCCCTTCATCTTCCAGTCAAACAGCTGGGTGAAGTTAATCAATGGGAGAGAAAGGGTATGGTGAAGTGTGTTAATGAGAGCCCAGAGCTTCTGTTCAACTGAAGGTCTTCCCTACTCCCGGGGTTGTCCTGGAGGGAATTTACTCACCTTGGTGGCCTTTTACTTCCCCTTGCTGTAGGTGTTTTCCTGATCTTGACTGTGGCCACCATTGTTGCTCCTGGGTGGTTTGAATGGTAGCTGAGATGATGTGGTTCTTGTCGTCTCTGAGGTCTGGACTCTTCCTTCACTCTGTTGCCCACCTGTCTTCATTCCTCTTAGGCCTGGGTGATCCTTCACCCTTCCTTTCTCTAATAATTGCTCTTCCTGAGACCAGGAAACAGCCTCTTCTGTGCTGGCTCTTTCTTTGGTTCCTAAACAGAGAAGCTTTGTGCTCTATTTCCTACAGGGCCTCTGCTCTTTTGACTTCTGTTTGATTAGGCTTTTATATATTTTAAAGAGTTGCATGTGTCAGTGCTGTGGTCCAAATGCTGTGTCCCCCCAAATTCATGTGTGCCCAATGTGATGGTTTTAGGAGATGAAACTTTTTGGAGGTGATTAGATCATGAAGGCTCCACATGGTTTCATCATTGGGATTAGTACCCTTATCAAACAGGCCTTAGAGAGCTCCGCTATGTGAGGTTACATTGAGTAGAGACTGTCTATGAACCAGGAAGTAGGCTTTCACCAGTTACTGAATCTGTCATCTTGATCTTGAAATTCTAAGCCTCCAGGACTGTGAGAAATAAATTTATGTTGTTTATAAACTACATAGTCTATGCTGTTTTGTTATGGCAGCCTAAGACAGATTAAGACAATCAGAAACTAAAGACAAGTTCTCCCTAGGACTGGTGGTAAGGTAATGTTAGTTATAGCATATGGCCGACATGGAATTGTCTCATCTCATTATACTTTCTAATATCCCTGACACTTTCAGCAATTTCTAATTTCAGGACAAATCTGTTGTCTGTATGAGAGCTTCTCTGAGGCACAGGGGAAGCTTTTGTTCCCTGGATTATGAATTTCAGCCCCAAGGCTGAGTTAACATACATACCAGTCTTCAGCAGAACCCTGAGCTGTGCACCCCCTTGCCCAACAACTTCTCACTACCAAAATGAATACCTATACCATGGGAACTCTGAAGACAGTCTGTATTCACAGAATAAACATGCTTTCAGTGAAATGTATGCAAAAAAGTATATAGTAGAATATCTGATATGTGATAATAGTTTAATAACTGTTAGGGAAAGGAACTGACACTTTTTAAATAGATACCGTGGGTACTTAAGGATTGCAAGGCATTGTGCTGCGTGATTGATAACCTTTGTCTTTTTAAATCCTTAAAATAGCTTAAAATACATGTTTTAATTATCCACATCTTACTAATGAAGCCTTATGTTTGAGAGAATTTAATTAAACTCTTAAATGTCACATAATTAGCAACTGGAAGAACTAGAATTCAGTCTCAGTCCTGCCTATTTCTAAAGTTCATGCTCTTTTCATAGTGCTGTGTTTGCTCCTGTTTGAACCGGAGTGTAAAATTGAATATCTGTATCCAAAGAGATTCCCATTTTAGTCCCACACATCTTATGTATGTATGTGTACACAAGATATACCATGTATGAGATTGTGTTTAGTTGCTAAGTCATGTCTCACTGTTTTGTGACCCATGGGCTATAGCCTGCCAGGCTCCTGTGTCCATGGGATTTCCCAGGCAGGAATACTGAAGTGTGTTGCCGTTTCCTTTTCCAGGGGATCATCCTAACCTAGGGATTGAATCCATGTTTCCTGCCTTAACAGGTGGGTTCTTTACCACTGAGCCACCAGGGAAAGCTCCTATACTATAATTTTTCATATCTCATGCTTCTGTCCTGGAGGACAAGCCAAAGGAGTTTTGAATGAATACCTCCACCTTGAATGTTCATTAAAAAAAAAAAAGGTGAGGGGAGATAAATCTGGAGTATGAGATTAACATATACACACTACTATATATAAAATAGGTAAACAACAAGGACCTTCAATATAATACAGGGAACTATATTCAATATCTTATAATAACTTATAAAGAAAAAGAATCTGAAAAAAATATACATGCATAACTGAATCACTTTGCTATATATGGGAAACCAATGCAACATTGTAAATTAACTCTACTTCAATTTAACAAAAAGAGAAAAAGGAGAAAGATGAGAATATGAATAAGAAGGAATGTATTGATATGATGAAAAGAAAGATTTAGTGATAGAGTAAGCCTTTTCGGGGGGAGAAGGCAATGGCACCCCACTCCAGTACTTTTGCCTGGAAAATCCCATGGGCAGAGGAGCCTGGTGGGTTGCAGTCCATGGGGTTGCTAAGAGTCGGACACGACTGAAACGACTTAGCAGCAGCAGCAAGCCTTTTGGTGGGGGAGTATGATCTTTGGCAAGAAAAACAGAACATAGATTATTTAAACCTATATATGTTTTATTGAGAAAGTATCAGAGGAAACTACATTGAATGCATGTTAACTGCTCAGTACTTGTGTACTGAATGCAAATTAATTGCTAAAACCATCTGGTAATCATTTGAATCTGGCAATAAAAGTGATGAGTGAAGCATTTATCATCAGTCTGAAGGCACATTTTTCTAATGGATCTTTTATTCAAGTTTTATATCTATTGTGAACTTAAGATTTTCTCTGGATACATAATGCTTCTAACTTCTCTTTGTAATTTGGGTGATTTCAATGACAAAGTTATAAAACTAGAAATAATATTGCAATTGACCTTTACTGGTCAATTGGTCAATAAGGAATCTATCTCTGACCTCCCCAAAATAATGCAAACTTTGACTAAATTAAAAGAAAGCCAGTGAACACACTTCAGTTTTAAGAAACCACTTCTTACTCATTTCAGAATATGAATAAAAGTGTGTGTGTGTGTGTGTATGGGGATGTACGTATGTATGCAGACTTCAAGAGAATAGATTTAAATTTCTGCTGTGTTTCACTGCAGAGATGTTGATCTAACCTTGACAATGGTATGCTCTTCAGGAAGATAGTAGAAGAAAGTAACATTTTTGGTTTTAGACTACCAACTTTAGGAAGGGTATCTCTCTTAAACTTGGCCCTATCCAGAGCCCTGTCCTTTATGGGGCCCTGCACATGACAAACACTCCAAAATAAAACTTACTTTAAAAGCACATGAATAGCTCTCTCATGTAGAATCTAATGTTTAGCACTGACACATTGTGACCTGTTAACTCAAGCATCAATCTGAAAGGAAATTAACCTTGAATATCCACTGGAAGGACTGATCTGAAGCTGAAACTCCAATACTGTGGCCTCCTGATGTGAAGAGCTGACTCATTCACTGAAAAAGCCTCTGATCCTGGGAAAGACTGAAGGCAAAATGAGAAGAGGACAGCAGAGATGTGAAGGTCAGATCGTATCACTGACTCAATGGACACGAATTTGAGCAAACTCTGTGAGATAGTGGAGAACAGAGGAGTCAGGCATGGGATCACAGGGAGTCAGACACGACTTAGTGACTGAACAACAACATCCCAAATATGTGATTACTATCATTTAGGCCCCAGGGAAATACTTCTTCGTATTTTTTGCCCTGTGTCCTCAAAATAAGAGGCTTATCTGAATATCTGAGTACAGGCATATCTGTATCTGAGTACTTGAAGTTTTGTAGGTTTGCCTCAGTTCATTTCAGATGGAAAGTGTCTTTCCAATGCAGGGGGGATTTGAGTAGCAGAAATTTTGTAATTGCTGTTCAGTCACTAAGTTGTGTCCAAGTCTTTGCAACCCCATGGGCTGTAGCCCATCAGGCTCCTCTGTCCATGGGATTTCCCAAGCAGGAATCCTGGAGTGGGTTGCCATTTCCTTCTCCAGGGGATCTTCCTGACCCAGAGATCGAACCTGTGTCTCCTGCATCGACAGCTGGATTCTTTACCTCTGAGCCACCAGGGAAGCCCTAGCAGAAACTTTAGATAAAACGGATTTTGTTACATCTTTCCTCTAAGGTAACATATGCAATAGGTTTTCGCCTCACAATGCATTTGCATTCTAGTTCAGCCCAGAAAGCATTAGGGAATGCTTCTTGTTGTTTTGTATTATATGGTTCCAGAGGTTGTCAAGAATCAGCATGATAATCACAAGAACTGTACGTAAACCTTGAGCAATGTTTAGAGATGTTAATCAAAAAGTTTTCAGTTCAGTTCAGTCACTCAGTTGTATCCGACTCTGTGACCCCATGGACTGCAGCACATCAGGCCTCCCTGTCCATCGCCAACTCCCAGAGTTCACTCAGACTCATGTCCATCCATTCGGTGATGCCATCCAACCATCTCATCATCTGTCGTCCCCTTCTCCTCCTGCCCTCAATCTTTCCCAGCTCAGGGTCTTTTCAAATGAGTCAGTAAAGGTAAAAACTTATTTTAATTTTTGAAAATATAATTAATTCTTATTAATATTTTGAAATAGAGAACTAAATCTTGTATTTAATGTCCATGTATTGCCAATGCAAAGAATCAGTCTCACAATTCACTTGCTGATGTCTAGACCTATGTCTGTACAAATTGTCAGGTGAACTTTTGGATGCTTTGAGGGGCTAATTTTGGGACTCTTGGAGTTAGAATTGAATAGGGAAAATGTGAGTAAAAATTCTTTGAGGGCATTGTCTAGATAATAAATCCTCATCTGCTTTAAAGGGCCCCTGTGATTACCTTGGGCTTCCCAGGTCACTTTGTGGTAAAGAATCTGCCTACCAATACAGGAGACACAAGAGGCACATGTTTGATCCCTTGGTCTGGAAGATCCCCTGAAGGAGGAAACGACACACCACTCCAGTGTTCTTGCCTGAAGAATCCCATGGATAGAGGAGCCTGGCGGGCTACAGTCCATGAGGCTGCAAAGAGTCGGACGTGACTGAACAACTGAGCATGCGTGTGCACACACACACACACACACACACACACACTCACACACACACACACACACACACACACGTGATTACCTTGGTTCCACTTGAATAATCAAGATACTTTCTCTCTCTTACAGTCAGCTGATTCGTAAGCTTAATTCCATCTGCAAAATCCCTTCACAGCAGTCCATAGACTAGTGTTTGGTTGAATAACTGGCGAATGAAAATATTGGGAGGATACCTTAGGGATTCTGTTTACCACAAGTGCTTTGTAATAATAGTGATTTTTAAAAATATTTATACAGGACATTACCATTTATGATGAATGTTCACATTTATTCATTTGTTTGGGTCTCACAACAATCCCATTAAGAAGTGCTTCCTCCATTTCATAAGTAAGGAATCTAAGCGGTGTCTCCCTGCTGAATTTCAGGCATCGAGTGGATACTTCCTCATTTTGCTTTGTTAATCAGTCTTAGTGCTGTGGTTGCTCTTTAGACGTGTGGAATTTGGTCCTTAGGTTTAATCCTTAGTGATCCTCATGTGATGGCTCAATGTCATCCTTTTTCAGTTTCTGACTGCTTTGTAGTAGTTCTCAATAAAACCCAACTTGGAATGCCAGTTAAAATTTTTTTAATTTAATTTAGTTTTTAGCCAGTCTAGCTGGTGTCCCAGACATCCTCAAGGTAACACTGGACACCTTGCTCTTGAATGTAGTCTGTTTCACTCCCTAAGCCTACACTTTTGGAAAGACCATGTGGTAGAATGGAAAGAACATGAATCTCACAATAAGTGAGACCATATCTTGGGAAATCTATATGACCTATTTGAGCCTGAATTTTCTCATTCATAAAAATGGAAATAACTTTACCTGCTTTTTGGAATTGTTTAAGGATTAAGTTGATAATACATGGATGCACCTGGCACCACTGTCTGATGTAGGTTAACTCCCTAGAAATATTATAGCTACTATTATCATAATTATCAGTTTATATTACCACTTTCTCTTTCCATTGTGAGTGCTTGGAGGGTCAGAATCACATTTTACTTATTTTTGCATTTTGTTTCCTAGCATATGGTGGTTCTTAATAGATTCTTGAGTTTAATTTAAAATATACTTAAGAAGGAATTCTTAAGTATTCTTAATTATTTCTGTATTATCTTATGGGGAAAGTGCTTGGTATAAGATGAATGGGGCTGATGGCTATTACTCCTTAGCTATTAATTGAAAAACAGAACTAGAAGTACGTTATTTTTATTTCTCTTCATTAACTTTATTTGTTTTCACTTGTCCAGATTCATTCTCATTGACTCTGAATTGCTCCCACGTGTCTGGTTGAATTAGCTTTACTCTCACAGGGACTATTGGTAGGGGCTGCCATTTGTGTCAGAGAAGGCAATGGCATCCCACTCCAGTACTCTTGCCTGGAAAATCCCATGAACGGGGGAGCCTGGTGGGCTGCAGTCCATGGGGTTGCTAGGAGTCGGACACGACTGAAGTGACTTAGCAGCAGCAGCAGCACCCGTTTGTGTGGGTGTGTGTTTTAATGTCTGCAGTCCTTTTCATGGTCCTTAAATTTAGCTCTCTGTGAAGCACATTGGTGCCACAGGTAACTCCTGCTTGTCTCCCATTGTCTCTTTACAGCCTTCCCAGCAAGTTTTTTCTTCCAAGACCTTTTGTGCTATCATGGATTGATGGTGAGGGAACTTTTCTCTAAATGGAGTTTCTGAACACACCCAGATATTACAGAGCCTTGAATGATCTGTTTCTTCAGGGTTTTCTTCCCCAAGAAAATATTGAAAAGAGAAAACGTCTGTCAACAGTGTCTTCTATCAGACGCTTCTAAGGCTAGAGCAGGGATGGACTGTTCATATGTAGGCTGAAATACCTAATCCGAATTTAACACCCTAGTTCAGAATGTCATCAGTTTTCTCCAGGATTATAGCAATGACCTTCCAGTGCTCACAACCTGCATTCATTCTTGCCAAGTCATCTCCCTGCAGCAACTAGAGCAGTACTTTTGAATGCAAATCTCACTTTGTAACTCCCTGACCTGCAACACCTTTTAAGCTCTAACTAGCTCAATTTTACAATTCTCGATGAGTGTCTTAGCATTTTATCAGTTAGGATGAATCTAGCATTTTAAATCTCATTATCATGTATTTGTCATTCCTCTTAATTGAAGATTATCTGTGCATTTAATTATTAATTCTCATTGATGATGATGTGTGTTAGTTGCTCAGTCACGTCTGACTCTTTGTGACCCCATGGACTATAGCCCACCAGGCTCCCCTGGCCATGGGACTCTCCAGGCAAGAATACTGGAGTGGGCTGCCATTGCCTCCTCCACATTGATCATTAGAGTGGATCATAATGACATGGCACTTGACTCCAGAGAAGTGAATTCTGTATGTACTTAGGCTTGTTTGAGGACTGTAAAGAGTCAAAGACACCTGGTACTCAGTCACAGCTCCATCAACTCTGATAGCCTCATGCCTCTGGCAGTCTTCCTCTCTTAACTTCAGTTTTCATATCCATGAAATAGGAGTAATAATGTCAGCCTCTCTCCTATGGATATTAAATGGATTGATAAATGTAGAACACCTAGCGTAGTGTCTGGAAGAAAGTAAGCTCACTATGAAATGTATTAAGCTTGCTATAGTATGGGATAAGTACCAGGGAAAATCCTCCTAACCAGAATTTTCTTCCTCACTACCAACTTTTTACTTATTCCTTTGTGGTCAAGAGTAAAGGACAGGTTAATGTAATTTTTCCATGAGAAGCCATGTGGGAAGCAGCAGAGGGAGAATGGTCTCTGAGTCACATAGATATAAGATTATATCCTGGATGGCCACAGGCGGGTTAGCTTACCTATCTGAAGTAGTAAGTTCCATGGAAGTATAGAAATGCACCTAAAAATAAGCTAGACCATCTACAGGGATGCTGTTGAGCCAACAAAGATTTAGTGAATGGCTGCTATTGGTTGGGCTCTAGGGATGAAGGGATAAAAAAACAAATCCTTGTCCTCAATGAGCTCATAGTCTAAGCTTTCTGAGATGAGATGGCATTGGACCTACCAGAGGCCAGAAATGGATCAGCCAGCATAGGTACATCCCTGCTCGGGGTGGACAGCAGGAGCTAACATTTGCTGTGGATTAGTCATGGAGGTATTTGTTCAGGACTAGCTGAGGATCCTGGGTAGTAACAGGGACCGTAGCATCCCTGTGGAACGTTGCTATAGTCAGAATAGGAACTATGAACGAAACAGTGACTCCTGCTACCTGTGGTAACTTCCCGAAGACCATTTGAGGTCCTCAGAAATGCTACTAACTGTGATGCTTAGGATACAGGCAGAGCAAACAAATCATTTTCTATAGGAGATCAAAGCCCTGAACCTGAGGCATATCAGAAAATGGTCACACAGTAATGTGCAATATGTAATAATTGAGAATGTTACATGTTGCTATGGGAACAGAGAGACCATCCCATGTATCTTAGCTTGGAATGGAATGGGAAGACTTCATAAGATGCCAACTGTTGGGCTGAGTCTTGGAAGTGCCCAATAGTTGTATCCAGACACCTGGCCAACCCTCAGCTTGGCTCTGATTATGACCAGACCTACTGAGAGCAAATTCAGGGTGCTCATGACTAGGGCTATTTTGTTAGTATCCCAGGATCCAGTAACTTTGGTAACTGATATGTAAAAAAACCTTTTCATTAGTATTTGCTAAATTTATGCTTTTGCATTAATCTAAATGTGGCCTTGATAACTCAAGACCTCCTCACTTTTTTAGTTGTGAAGAGTGCTTACCTATCTGAAGTAGTAAGTTCCATGGAAGTATAGAAATGCACCTAAAAATAAGCTAGACCATCTACAGGGATGCTGTTGAGCCAACAAAGATTTAGTGAATGGCTGCTATTGGTTGGGCTCTAGGGATGAAGGGATAAAAAAACAAATCCTTGTCCTCAATGAGCTCATAGTCTAAGCTTTCTGAGATGAGATGGCATTGGACCTACCAGAGGCCAGAAATGGATCAGCCAGCATAGGTACATCCCTGCTCGGGGTGGACAGCAGGAGCTAACATTTGCTGTGGATTAGTCATGGAGGTATTTGTTCAGGACTAGCTGAGGATCCTGGGTAGTAACAGGGACCGTAGCATCCCTGTGGAACGTTGCTATAGTCAGAATAGGAACTATGAACGAAACAGTGACTCCTGCTACCTGTGGTAACTTCCCGAAGACCATTTGAGGTCCTCAGAAATGCTACTAACTGTGATGCTTAGGATACAGGCAGAGCAAACAAATCATTTTCTATAGGAGATCAAAGCCCTGAACCTGAGGCATATCAGAAAATGGTCACACAGTAATGTGCAATATGTAATAATTGAGAATGTTACATGTTGCTATGGGAACAGAGAGACCATCCCATGTATCTTAGCTTGGAATGGAATGGGAAGACTTCATAAGATGCCAACTGTTGGGCTGAGTCTTGGAAGTGCCCAATAGTTGTATCCAGACACCTGGCCAGCCCTCAGCTTGGCTCTGATTATGACCAGACCTACTGAGAGCAAATTCAGGGTGCTCATGACTAGGGCTATTTTGTTAGTATCCCAGGATCCAGTAACTTTGGTAACTGATATGTAAAAAAACCTTTTCATTAGTATTTGCTAAATTTATGCTTTTGCATTAATCTAAATGTGGCCTTGATAACTCAAGACCTCCTCACTTTTTTAGTTGTGAAGAGGCATTCTTTAGGCAACTTGTCTTGGGTTTCTTTTTTTTTAATACTTAATTTTTTTTTTTGCCTTTAAAAATTTTATTTATTTTTTTATTGAAGGATAATTGCTTTACAGAATTTTGCTGTTTTCTGTCAAACCTCAGCATGAATCAGCCACAGGTATACATATACCCCCTCCCATCTCCCTCCTCACCCCACCTCTCTGGGTTGATACAGAGCCCCTGTTTAAGTTTCCTGAGCCATGCAGCAAATTCCTGTTGGCTATCTATTTTACATATGGTAATGTAAGTCTCCTTGGACTGCAAGGAGATCCAACCAGTCCATTCTAAAGGAGATCAGCCCTGGAATTTCTTTGGAAGGAATGATGCTAAAGCTGAAACTCCAGTACTTTGGCCACCTCATGAGAAGAGTTGACTCACTGGAAAAGACTCTGATGCTGGGAGGGATTGGGGGCAGGAAGAGAAGGGGATGGCAGAGAATGAGATGGCCGGATGGCATCACAGACTCGATGGATGTGAGTTTGAGTGAACTCCGGAGATGGTGATGGACAGGGAGGCCTGGCGTGCTGCGATTCATGGGGTCGCAAAGTCAAACACGACTGAGCGACTGAACTGAACTGAATTTAAGTTTCCATGTTACTCTCTCCATACATTCCACCCTTTTCTCCCCTCTCCCCATGTCCATAAGTCTATTCTCTATGTCTGTTTTTCCACTGCTACCTTGCAAGTAAATTCTTCAGTATCATTTTTCTAGATTCTGTGTATATGCGTTAGTATATGTTATTTATCTTCTCTTTCTGACTTACTTCACTCTGTATAATAGGCTCTAGGTTCATCCACCTCATTAGAACTGACTCAAATGCATTCCTTTTTATGGCCAAGTAATATTCCATTATATATATGTACCACACTTCTTTGTTCATTCATTTGTCAATGGACATCTAGGTTGCTTCCGTGTTCTAGCTATTGTAAATAGTGCTGCAGTGAAAAATGGGATACATGTGTCTTTTTCAATTTTGGTTTCCTCAGGGTATATGCCTAGAAGTGGGATTGTTGGGTTATATGGTGGTTTTTTTTTATATCCCTAGTTTTTAAAGGAATCTCCATACCCTCTTCCATAGTGACTGTATCAGTTTACATTTTGTCTTGGGTTTCTTGAAGTTTTCCATTCTACCCAGGTCTCTTTGCTGCTGTGATAACCCAAGTGATCCCAATCCCTACTCTAACTGAAAGGGTTAATGCTCCACCAGCTCCTGCTATCCAACTTCTCAAGACAGTAGGGGGTGGGTCAAATCTCATTTCCTTCATAGGCCAACTTGCCCTATCTATCTGCTCTCCATCCTAAGCACCCACAGCTTCAAGGCACACATGCAAGATTCCTCACAAAGAACCAAGATCTCAGAAATGTATCACTGCAAAGGGAGAGTGAGGTTCCCATATGACTCAGTGGTAAAGAATCCTCCTGCCAAGTAGGAGATGCAAGTTTGATCCCTGGGTTGGGAAGACCCCTGAAGGGGGAAATGGCAACCCACTCCAGTATTCTTGTCTGGAAAAATCCCATGGACAGAGGAACCTGGTGGGCTAGAGTCCATGGGGTCGCAAAGGGTCTGAGATGACTAAGTGTGCATGCATGAATGGAGAGTAGAGACTCAAATTCCAGATTACATAGTCATCTCTTCTGTTGGTGAGCCTTGGTGAACATGTCTCCATAGAAAACTCCTGAAATAACCCTCCTCTTCAGCAGACTTTTATTCTGCAGCTAACTTTTCAAATTTCTCAGGCTTATCCCCCTATCCTCAGAACACTCTGCTTATCCCAAGCAAAGGATGAAGTCTAACTCCTTGGATCTTGCAAATTTGTATTTGCCTGTAGCTTGCAAACCTGAGTGACACTGCAGACTCTAGTTGGACATATGCTGGTGCTTGTGATTCAAAAAGGGATCCAGAAAGAAAGTGAGATCTCATCTCCTAAATCAGGGTAATGTGGGTTCTCCTTAGTCTTTCAGCCACTGAGAATCTTGACCTGAATAATTTTATGATGTCACTGTGAAGTAAGCAGACCTTTAAATAATAAACCTTATTCTTTCCCTGAGATTATGCAGTATAGTCCTATAGTAATGGTATTCCCCCTGTCAGCAGGGTTTTGTCTGATTTTATGAAATATAAACTCTCTGGTTACTGAGCTGAGAATCTCTTTACTTTTCCTGACCCTTCTTACTCTTTGCTAATAGATATTTTCTTGCTACCTTAAGGGAGAGGAATAGTGCCAGTTTGGGTTGGCTGGATCTGATTAAATTTTTGATTCTAAGTCTCCTGATAAAGTTGATGAGTGGCAGGTAGTAAGGAGGGCTTGTCAGTTTATTCCACCACACAAATAATATTGGGCTCAACCCTGAATTAGTTTCTGTCCATATGCAAGAAGTCAGATTAGGTTAGATGACCTTGCTTTGGCATACAGCCCCTCTTTCTCTTTCAATACCCCCGGACTTACTAGCTTTACTTTCTGTTAGACTGTGGATTCCTTGCACACAGGGGCTTAATGTTATTCATGGTTTAGACCACAAAGCCCAGCACTTTAGTTAGCCACCCGGTTGGTATTCAGAAAGATGTTTGCTGAATTAAACAAAGCAAAATAGAGTGAATAATTCAAAACAATCTTTAAAACCCCTGGATTATTGAATGCATCTTAATAGTGCAAAAATACTTCAAAAAATGTCCTCAAAATTTCTCATAAAAGTTCTCTGTCTCTATTGGTGGATCATTGTTAGGATCAAAGACTGAGCCATTTTAATCTCTCTCTGGAATCTTCTGGATGTCAATTTTCTGTGACAAGCTCATATGGTTCCATTCTGATTTTTCTCCTGAACCCACTGAGGCAGCTGCAGCTGAAAGGGTTGTTGGCCTTATATCATCAGGATGGAATCTTTTAGAGATCAGCTTCTTAAGGACTAATTTTCTTCAGTTAAGCTACCTAGATCTTGCTGCATTGATCAAGCATTTGATAGCTGGAGACATATCTGAAAGTGCAAGGCAGGTTTTTATTTCAAGCACACTGATTTTTGTTCTCTCTTCTTTCCCTGCTGCCCCTTTCAATATATAGATAAGCTTTTGTTCATTTGTTTTTATACCTGCTTATGGGTATCTTTAGGGCTTCCCAGGTGGCTCAGCGGTGAAGAATCCACCTGCCAATGCAGAAGCCGCAGGAGATGTGGATTCAATCCCTGGGTTGGGAAGATACCCTGGAGAAGGGCATGGAAACTCACTCCAGAATTCTTGCCTGAAAAATCCTGTATTGAGCAAGTCTAGTGGTACCATTTTCCAACATCATTTGTTCATTTTGTGTCTCTGTTCACCTTTGGTAAAATTCTCACAATATATCAAATTGTTTCATTATTATACTTATGGTAATCTATGATCTTTGGCGTTATTGTTATAATTGGTTTGGACATCAAGAACCACATCCATAGAAGACGGTGAACTTAATCAATAAATGTTGTGTATCCTCTGGGTGCTTCACTGACTGGTTGTTCCCCCATCTCTCTCCTTCCTGGGCCTCCCTGTTCCCTGAGACTCAGTGATATTGAAATTAGGCCAGTAAATAACCCTACAATGGCCTCCAAGTGTTCAAGTGAAAGGAGGAGCTGCATATTTCTCACTTTAAATTAAAAGCTAGAAATGATGAAGCTTAGCAAGGAAAACATGTTAAAACCCGAGACAGGACAAAAGATAGGTCTCTTCTATCAAATGGCTAGCCATGTTGTGAATGCAAAGGAAAAGCTCATTTTCTTTAAATTAATTTTTACTGGAGTATGGTTGCTTTACAATATTGTGTTAGTTTCTGCTGTACAGCAAAGTGAGTCAGTTATACATTTTTTTTGTTTAGTAGCTAAGTCACATCTAACTCTTTGTGACCCTATGGACTATAGCCCACCAGGCTCCTCCATCCATGGAATTCTCCAGGCAAGAATACTGGTCAGAGTTGCCATTTCCTTCTCCAGGGGATCTTCCTGACTCAGGGATTGAACCTGTGTCTCATGCAATGCAGGAGGAGTCTATACAGAGCTGAGCCACCAGGGAAGCCTATTTATATATATATATATATATATATATATGATTCTATTCCCGTAATAGGTGATTACAGATTACTGAGTAGCGTTCCCTGTGCTGTCCTTATTAGTTATCCATTTAATATATAGTGGTATGTATATGTCTTGAAGGAAATTAAAAGTGCTACTCCAGTGAATGATAAGAAAGTGAAGCAGCCTTATTGTTGATATGGAGAAAGTTTTAGTGGCCTGGATAGAAGGTCAAACCAACTGCAACCAACCAGAATAAGACCCTAACTCTCTTCAGTTCTATGAAGGCAGAGCGAAGTGAGGAAGTTTCAGAAGGAAAGCTTGAAGCTAGCAGAGGTTTGTTAATCCATGAATTTTAAGGAAAGAAGCCATCTCCATACCACAGTTAAAGTGCAAGGTGAAGCAGCAAGTGCTATAGCAAGTTATCCAGAAGATCTAGCTAAGATAATTAATGAAAGTGTCTATATAATTCAACAGATTTTTCAATGTAATCAAAACAATTTTCCATTGACAAGATGCCATTTAGGACTTTCATAGTTACAGAGGAGAAGTCAATGCTTGTCTTCAAAGGATGGGCTGACTCATGTTAGGGTATAATGTAGCTGGGGACTTTAAGTTGAGCCCAATGTTCATTTACCATTCTAAAAATCCTGGGGCCTTTAAGGATTGTGCTAAATCTGTTGCTGTTTAGTTGCCCAGTTGTGTCCGACTCTTTGTGACCCCATGAACTGCAGCACCTCCAGGCCTCTCTGTCCCTCACCATCTCCCAAAGTTTGCCCAAGTTCATGTCTGCATCGGTGATGCCATCCAGCCATCGCATCCTCTGACATCCTCTTCTCTTTCTGCCCTCAATCTTTCCCAGCATCAGGGGCTTTTCCGGTGAGTTGGCTCTTCACATAAGATGACCAAAATACTGGAGCTTCAGCTTCAGCATCAGTCCTCCAATGAGTATTCAGGGTTGATTTCCCTTAACATTGACTAGTTTTATCTCCTTGGTGTCCAACGGACTCTCAGAATCTTCTCCAACACCGCAGTTGAAGACATCAATTCTTCAGTACTCTTCCTTCTTTATGGTCCAGCTCTCACAGCCATAAATGACCACTGGGAAAACCATAGCCTTGACTGTGCAGACCTTTGTTGGCAGAGTAATGTCTCTGCTTTTCAACACACTATCTAGGTTTGCCATAGCTTTCCTGCCAAGAAGCAAATGCCTTCTGATTTCATAGCTGCAGTCACCATCCGCAGTGATATTAGAGCCCAAGAAGAGGAAATCTGTCACTACTTCCACCTTTTCCCACTCTATTTGCCATGATGTAATGGGGCTTGATGCTATGATCTTAGTTTTTTTAATATTTAGTTTTAAGCCAGGTCTTTCACTCTCTTCCTTCACCTTCACCAAGAGGCTCTTTAGTTCCTCTTTGCTTTCTGCCGTTAGGCTGGTGTCATCCGCATATCTGAGGTTGTTGATGTTTCTCCCGCCTATCTTGATTCCAGCTAAGTCTACTCTGCCTGTATTCTATAAATGGAACAACAGGGTTTGGATGCCAGTATATCTGTTTACAATGTGGCTTACTGACACAGCTTTGTTAACAAAGCTCATTTTGTTAGATTTGCTGCTCAGAAAAAAAGATTTCTTTCAAAATATTACTTCTCATTGACAGTGTAACTGGTCATCCAAGAGCTCTGATGGAGATGTACAAAAAGATTAATGTTATTTTCATGCCTACTAACACAACATCCATTCTGCAGTCCATGAAACAAGGAGTAATTTTGACTTTCAAGACTTATTTAAGAAATACATTTTGTAAGGCTATATGTACCGCAGGAAGTGATTCCTCTGATGGGTCTGAACAAGGAACATTGAAAACCTTTCTGGAAAGGATCCACCATTCTTGATACCATTAGGAACATTTGTGATTCATGGGAATGGGTCAAAATATCGACACTAATGGGAGTTTGAAAGGAACTGATTCCAACCCTCATTGCAGTTCAAGAAGTAACTGCAGCTGTGGTGGGAATTACAAAAGGACTAGAATTGGGGCCTGAAGATGTGACTGAATTGCTGCAATTTCATGATAAAATCAACGTGTGAGGAGAGGCTTCTTATGGATGAGCAAGGAAAGTGGTCTTGAGGTAGATCTATTCCCAGTGAAGATTGTTGAAATGACAACAAAAGATTTAGAAATTACGTAAACTTAGTTGATAAAACAGTGGCAAGGTTTGGGAGGACTGACTCCAGTCTTGAAAGACGTTCTACTGTGTGTAAAATGCTATAAAACTGCATTTCATTCTATAGAAAAATTGCTGGTGAAAGGAAATGGCAGCTGATGCAGCAAATTTCATTGTTGCCTTATTTTTAAGAAACTGTCATAGTCACCCCAGCCTTCAGCAACTACCACCCTGTTCAGTCAGCAGCCGTCAATACCAGACCAGCAAAAGGATTACAGCTTGTGAAGGCTCAGATGATGGCTAACATTTTTAACAATAAAGTATATTTAAATTAAGATATAGACATTACTTATAGATACAATGCTGCTGCTGCTGCTGCTGCTGCTAAGTCACTTCAGTCATGTCCAACTCTGTGCAACCCCATAAACGGCAGCCCACCAGGCTCGCCCATCCCTGGGATTCTCCAGGCAAGAACACTGGAGTGGGTAGATACAATGCAATTGCACACTTAATGGGTTACAATGTACTATAAGCATAACATTTATATGCACTGGGAAACCAGAAAAATTGTGACTTGCTTTACTGTAATATTTTTTCTTGTAGTATTCTAGAACCAAACCAGCATTACCTGTGGTGTGTGCCCATATGGGAAATGTATTATATGCATTTAATCTTCACAGAACCCATATGGAATAGGCACTGTTTGAACAGATAAAGAAACTTATGTACAGGGATATTGATATAAAAAAGGTCACCCAGCTTTATAAGAGCTGTGACTCAAACACAGGTTTGTCCTACTACTGAGCTGTCACTCTTCAACATACTACTGATTTTTTAAAGGAATTATTTATTTCATATTATTTTTCATTGTGGTTTATTACAGAATATCAAATATAGTTCACTGTGCTATTCACTATGACCTCATTGTTTATCCCATGTATATGTATATATCTAACAGTTTGCATCTGCTAATCCCAAACCCTAGTCCATCACTCCCCTGCCCCCTCCCACTTGGTCCCCACAAGTGTGTTCTCTATACTTGTGAGTCTGTTTCTGTTTCATAGATAAATTTGTTTGTGTCATATTTTAGATTCCATGTGTGAGATCATATGGTATTTGTCTGTCTTTTTTTGACCTACTTCATTTAGTATGATAATATCTAGGTCCATCTATACTGCTGCAAATGGCATTATTTCATTCTTTTTTACGTTCGAATAATATTCCATGTAGGTGTGTGTATTACATGAATATGTATGTGTGTGTATATATATATCTTCTTTATCTATTCATGATGTGTACATTTAGATTGTTTCCATGTTTTAGCTATTGCAAATATAGCAACAATTATTGTTGCTATAAACATCAGAGTTATGCACTACTGATTTTTATGAAGAGTTCTTTTGTACTGCCAATGGGGTCAGGAACATTATCTTGTTCATCTTTTTGTTACGCTACCTAGTGAATGCATATTCATGAAAATTGTTCTTATTTTTATAGTAACAGTTGGTTCCTATGTGTTTACTTATGTTCATAGGCTTGGGTCAAAATTTGGGATATGAATTAGAAAACTTTTCATGGAAAGATCTGATAGTAAATATTTTAGGGTTTCTGGCTTATATGCTGCTATTGCTGCTGCTAAGTCGCTGCAGTAGTGTCCGACTCTGTGCGACCCCATAGACAGAAGCCCACCAGGCTCCCTTGTCCCTGGGATTCTCCAGGCAAAAACACTGGAGTGGGTTGCCATTTCCTTTTCCACTGCCTGAAAATGAAAAGTCAAAGTGAAATCACTCAGTCGTGTCTGACTCTTCACGATCCCATGGACTGCAGCCTACCAGGCTCCTCCATCCATGGGATTTTCCAGGCAAGAGTACTGGAGTGGGGTGCCACGCCTTCTGGTATGCTAGAAAGAGTAATGTCTCCCTGCAAAGTCCCCCTACTAATCCCAGAAAATGGGAAACATGCTATGTTACATAGCAAAAAGAAATTAAGGCTGCAGATGGAATCAACATTGCTGAACAGCTGATTTAACAACAGGGAGACTATCCTGGATTATCTGGGTGGGCCCAATGTAATCACACATTTCCTTAAAGTGTAGGAGAGAGGCAGAAGGGAAAATCAGAGTAATATTACCAGAGCTGTGAGAAGGCCTCAACCTATTGTTTCTGGTTTTTGAAGACCGAGAAAGGGGGCCAGAGCAGGCAGTTGCTGGCAGCCTCTAGAAACTGGAGAAGGCAAGGGAATTGTGTTCCCTAGAGGCTCCAGAAAGGAGTACGGCGCTACTGACACCTGGATTTTAATCTAGTGAGATCTACATCAGACTTCGAACCTACGGAACTGTAAGATAATGAACATGTTGCTTTATGCCACCAAGTTTGTGCTAATTTGTCATAGCAGCAACAGACAACTAATACATATGATCTCTGTCACAGCTGCTCACATCTGTCACTGTGGCAGTCACAGGCAAGATGGAAACAGATGGGTGTGCCTGTGTCCAGGTGAAATATACAGGGACAGTGAGGTCAGCCAGATTTAGCCTGTGGAAAATAGTTTGCTAACCCCTGGGTTATGATCTACAGCAAAATTAAGTATATTTTGTGGATAAAGATGTCCATAACAGAATGAAGATCTGAGTAACTATCAACTGGAATTTTATGTAAAATAGGAAAGAAGAAAACTGGTGTTTTAATGAACATCTGCTATGTTCTAGTATGGTACAGGTACAACTCTAGGTGGTTAGTGTGTGTTTTCTTGTTTAAACTTTGAAATAACATGGTAGGTTTTGTATCATTAGCTCCATTTTCACAGACGAGGAGACTGAGTTCAGAGAAATTAAGAAATTTAGATTCACACAATGGCTAAGTTAGATTTTGAACTTAAGTCTCCCTGATTCCAGTCCCCATTTTTCCACATGAGAGATGTCTTACTCATTCTCCATGTGTTCTTTCTGAGTCCTAATCACAATAAGATATGCAGTCTCTGGGACTTAGGCTGAACTGGAGAAGCTCAATATTTTAATGCTCTTTGGGACTTAAATTCAGTTATAATATTGAGTGTTTTCTATAAGTTTTACTAATGTTAACAATCTTACTTCTTATAGCTCTATGTGCTCTTCAGAGTAAAGATAAAATGGCTGATGGAAAGAATAGGAGCAGGTAATACCTAATTTGATTTGGGTTTGCATGCTTTACTAAAATTATTGGTGTTTTTATTTCAAACAAATGACACAGAAGGTAAATTCTGAATTGGAGTAGAGGATTTGAGCACATACTTAGCAAGAGATAGTTCTCTACATTTCACTGCTTCTCTGATGTAAAACATTATCAAGGCATCAATCTTAAGAACATACTATTGGAGTTAGCAAGACTCAAACCTTACTTAGATTTTGCAAAATCTACTTAATTTGATGACAGATGGAATTTAAAAAATTACAGCCAAAGATCCACTAATTATTTCCTGAAGGTAAAAGTATTAACTATTTATCAGGTTCTGAAGCCAACAAGATGAAGATCTGACTAAACATCACACAGGTAACCACATATATAGAGGAAGGGAATTTTTGAGATACTGTTTCACAAAATGTTTTTTCTGGGCTGTGTAAGTCCCAGGAAATTCTACTTGAAAAAAGAGTTCTGTTATCAAATACCTTAATAATGGATTAAATAGGTTGTGGCACCAATTCTAGTTTGTGTGTGTTTGGAGTTCCCCCATAGCAGTACGCAGTTCTCAAGGCACCAACTGGCTGTTCATTTTAACTCAGTTCTGACTCTGTCCACCAAGAGATGACATCAGATGCTACAGGCTAAGGGTTCAGTCCTACAAGTCCCCTTCTTTCCATCCTGTACTCTGGATGCCAGTTGCAGTCCCAGGTTGTTGCCTGTGCTCCTAACTGGCTATAAAGCAGAGGTTTCCAGGATTCCTTCCTCGGTTTGGTAACTTGCTAGAGCAGCTCACAGAACCCAGAGAAACATTACTGAATTACCAGTTTACTACAGAAGGGTATAACTCAAGGGCAGTCAGATGAAGACATGCAGAGGGCAAACTATGGGGAAAGATCATGGAGCTCCCATTCTCTCTGAGCACCACTCACCCAGCACTTTCATAGGTTCACCAGCTTGGAAGCTCTCAGACCCTTGTCCTCTTGAGTTTTTGTGGAGACTGATTCATCCCCTCCACGGATGCTGTGAGACTGAAAGTTCCAGCCCTCTAATCACGTGGTTGTTTCTCCTGGCAGCTAGCCACCATCCTTAGATCACCTAAGGGCTTTCCGAAAGTCACTATTAACATTAAGAAAGAACTTTTATTGCTCTTAGCACAGAAAATACCAATACTTTCAGGAGCTCTGTACCAGGAACAGGTCAAAGACCAAATATATATTTCTAATTATAAATCATATCATGAAAATTAAACAAAAATGAAATAGATATTTTAAAATAAATGGAAAAATATGTACTTGGCTGCACTGGGTCTTAGTTGCAGCATATGGGATCTTTAGTTGTGACATGTGGAATCTCTAGTTGTGATATATGAAATCTAGTTTGTTGACCAAGGATCAAACCCAGGGGCCCTCCCTTGGGAGCTTGGATTCTTAGTCATTGGACCATCAGGTAAGTGCTGAGATTTTTTGATTATAGGACATCTTAGAGCCTAAAAGAGTTTTCTAGAGGAAAAACGTGTGCAGTTTTTCTAAAACTTATTTGAATGAGAGTCACTTGCTTCATAGAGCGTCTTATGAGACTAAAGCGAAAGTGAAAAGTTGAAAGGTGCTCAGTTGTGTCCGACTCTTTGCGACCCCATAGACTATACAGTCAAGGAATTCTCCAGGCCAGAATACTTAAGTGGGTAGCTTTTCCTTTCTCCAGGGAATCTTCTCAACCCAGGAATCAAACTGGGGTCGCCTGCATTGCAGGTGGATTCTTTACCAACTGAGCTACCAGGAAAGCTGACTAGTATTTCCGAACCACTGTTTGGGGGAGCATGGAGGAAATGGTGTGCATGAATGCCCAGAGCCATGAAGTACCCTCCCAGGCTTGGGGAGCAATCAATAGTTCCAGTTCAGATCGGGGAGCAACTGTAGTTGTGGTGTGTAGAGAGGGATAATTCAGAGACCAGACAACAGAGAGTACTGTAAATGGTTGGATTTTATCCTAGACAATGAGGCCAGTTGAAACATATCTTAAGGAAGGTGGAAAAATGATCAGATTTAGTGCTTTTTAGAAGGATTGCTCTGGTTTTGGTGTGGAGATGATATTTGAGAGGCTGAGGCCTAGAGAAATTTGTTACCCAACAACTGGGTTGACCTCTTGGCGGGTGTCAAGCTGAATGACATAATCAAGCCAAAAGGTGGGTGGAGAAAGGATTTCATTACTTGCAACAAATATGGAGTACACTGGGCATATTTCCCAAAGCAATGTCTCCTCAAAAGCAAAATTGGGGAAGTTTTAAGCTAAGGAAGCATGTATATTCATGAAGAGAATAGAACAAATAAAAATTTAGCATAGAATTGGGGCAAGAGTCACCCTGGGTTGACAGAGCTCATATCTTAGTTGAGTGAAATCACCAGGGCCGGCAAAGGTTAGCATCATCAATTCTCTGGCTCAGGTTAGTCTGGTGACTGATCGTTCACTGGGCTTCAGACCCTGTAAAACAGCTCAAGAAGGTGTGTCAGGCTATCCTTTATCTTTGAAACAGAACTGGGAGTCTTAGTGACTGCCCTTTTCCCCCCCAATATGGCTATTTCTCTGGCCTGTCAGTAGCTGCTTGTTCCTACATTCTTTTGTTCCCTTAAAATCATTAATGACTGAGACCTCTTCTTCTGCCTGACCAAGCACTGTGGCCAGGCTTGTATCCCAGAATGACCTAAAATGGCTTCATTTATGTCAAGAAAGCTATGACTGGTTCTCTTTCTTTGGGGAACCCAACCATACCTGCCTATGGAATCAGGTTGACTGTTAAGGCCACCGCTGCCTTAACCCACAGAGCGAGGACAGAGGGCTAAGCAGACAGTACTGACACGTTCTCACTGACTGAGACTGAGGAAGGGAAGGTGTGAAGTAGGTAGATTCTGCAGGGCTAGATGACCAATGGGGAGGTAAAGAGAGAGCCAAGCCAGAGTTGACTTCCAGGCTTCCAGTTTAGGTGACTTAAGGGTCGAGTATGTCACTCATCAAGACAGGCAGGAGGGAGTGCAGGTTTGGAGGGAAAGACAATGAATTCAGTTTACATACATCGTCTCTGCTAGCTCCCATGTGACACCACGCCTTGAGCTATTTGGGAAGCAATTCTCATCTTATTCAGTCCTTTGCCATTTCCCGCCAGGTTCCATGCTTTAGCTTCCCAGTCTTTGGATTATTCTCTTTCAATTCTTCAGTCTTAAAAATACAGCCTCTCATTTACTGAAGGCATTAACCTAGCCAGGCACATGCTAAAGCACTTGACCCAAATAAAACTTCATTCACTTTAGTCTTCTGAACATCTATGTGTAGAATATATCATTATTCCCATTTTATAAGTGAAAATTCAGACAAGAAGAGCTGAAGTAACTACGTTCACACAATTATAAAGTAACAGTTGGGGTTTTCCTCTAGAGGCGTTTTTCCAGACTTGATTTTTAGAGCACTTTAATGTCCACAGCAAAATTCAGCAGAAGGCACAGAGATTTCCCATATAACCCCTACTCCCCCACACGTAGATTCCCCAGCTGTCATCATCTCCCATCAGAGCGATCCATCTGCTGCAAGTAATGAGCCTGCACTGATGCATCATTATCACCCAAGTCCATTGTTTACATTTGGGTTCATTCCAGGTGCTGTACCTTCTATGAGTTGGGCAAATTATAGTGATGTATCTAATTTTACAATATCATATAGAATAGTTTCACTGCCCTAAGATTCCTCTGTGCTTTGCTTATTTATTGCTCCCTCCTCTCAAACTTACTGGCTAGACTTTTAACCACTAGTATTTACTGAATTTATGTGTATATCAGGTTCCTCCATGTTAATTCTCAACCAAGGATCAAGCTTTCCTTTGTCCTACTTCACAGAATGAATAGCCCGAGGCTCTACATGCTCTATGTACTGATAGACCTTGGATAGACAATTGTGCTCATCTCACATGCTAGCAAATAATGCTCAAAATTCTTCAAGCTAGGCTTCAAGAATGAACTAGGCTACATGAACCAAGAACATCCAGATGTACAAGCTGGATTTAGAAAAGGCAGATAAACCAGAGCTCAAATTGCCAACATCCTTTGGATCATAAAAAAGCAAGGGAATTCCAGAAAGACATCTACTTCTGCTTCATTGACTACACAAAATCCTTTGACTATAAAGATCACAACAAACTGTGGAAAATTCTTAGAGAGATGGGAATACCAGACCATCTTACCTGCCTCCTGAAAATCCTGTATGCAGGTCAAGAAGCAGCAATTAGAACTGGACATGGAACAATGGACTGGTTCCAAATTGGGAAAGGAGTGTCAAGGTTGTATATTGTCACCCTTCTTATTTAACTTAAATACTGAGTACACCATGCAAAATGCCAGATTGGAAAAATCATAAGTTGGAATCAAGATTGCCAGAGAAATATCAATAACCTCAGATATGTAGATGCCACCACCCTAATGGCAGAAAACAAAGAGGAACTAAAGAGCCTCTTGATGAAAGCAAAAGAGTGAAAAATCTGGTTTAAAAGACAACATTCAGAAAACTAAGATTATGGCATCTGGTCCCATCACTTCATGGGAACTAGATGAAAAAGCAATGGAAACAGTGACAGATTTTGTTTTCTTAGGCTCCAAAATCACTGCAGATGGTGACTGCAGCCATAAAATTAAAAGATGCTTGCTCCTTGCAAGAAAAGCTATAACCAACCTAGACACATATCAAAAATCAGAGACATTACCTTGCCGACAAAGGTTTGTATAGTCAAGGCTACAGTTTTTCCAATAGTCATGTAAGGATGTGAAAGTTGGACCATAAAGAAGGTTGAGCACTGAAGAATGGATGCTTTCAATTTGCGGTGCTGGAGAAGACTCAACAGTCCCCTGGACAACAAGGAGATCAAACTAGTCAATCCTAAAGGAGATCAACCCTGAAGATTCATTGGAAGGACTGATGCTGAAGCTCCGATACTTTGGCCACCTGATGGGAAGAGCTGACTCATTGGAAAAGGCCGTGATGTTGGGAAAGATTGAGAGCAGGAGGAGAAGGGGATGACACAGGTCAAGATTGTTGGATGGCATCACCAACTCAATGCACATGAGTTTGAGTGAACTTCAGGAGATAGTGAAGGACAGGGAAGCCTGGTGTCCTCCAATCCATGGGGTCGCTAAGAATCAGATATGACTGAACAGCAACAAGAGTTTTCTCAGAGCCCTTGCCTCATTCTTTTTTGGAATAATGTCATACCACAGGATATGAAAACACTCTGTGGTCTTGAAAGCACATTGGTTATCTAGAAGGTCATGGGCAAGTACCTTAGGAAAAGACTGGAGAATGCCATGCCTCCTATGAGAGAGAAGAGTAATGGAAAGCTTGGGGGGATCAGATAGGAGATTATTTTGTATACGAAGGAACTCATGTAGAAATTGACCAAAGCTGAGGGCAGCTCTTCCTACATAAAATCCTCTGGACACTTACATACTGATTTATGTTGAGGGCAAACCAAATGGTCTTGAGGAGTAATCCAAGGCTTTGCTCCAGATACTTTGCTTTGAATATCAGTTTGCAGGTTGTGGGATGACTGGCAAGGCATGCAACCCTCTGAGTCTCATTCCCCTCACATGTTAAATGGGGTAATAATGCCTACATCTTTTTTTTTTAAAATTTTTTTACAAGACAATTCCAGCAAAACATCTACTTCTGCTTCATTGACTATGTTAAAGCCTTTGTGTGGATCAC